>JAAVUH010000096.1:0-136298 GCA_014899045.1 Fusarium palustre
GAGGAGGAGGAGGAGGCCATAAGGCTAGCGCTAATCGAGACACGGACAGAACAGAGCAGAGTCCTTGATGACTCAATGCCCGAGGATGCGACGGATCCCATGATAGCAAGCAAAACTTTAGTTGAGGAGACCACGGATAGCCGATAGTGGTCACCGAGGGAAAGGGTTTGTGCTACTACCGACAGATAACTAACTCTGTCTATTTTGGACTGTTTCAACCCATGGCCGCGTGTTGTAGACTGATGGCCGACCATAGACAGACAGAGTCCTAGATTAGGCACGCACAATTGATTGATTCTATTAGTTACCATCTCGTCATTTATCGACCGTGACCTCATTTCGATACCCGTTCCTCCCCAGTTTTTCTTTCCCTTGGATCTAATCACTACCTACTAACTAACGTTTAGTTACTGAGCCTCAACTATGGAATGATGTGATGTGATGGACAAGTCCGTATTGCGACGGTCCAGTATCTTTGGAGTAGTGGGCCAGTGGCTGAGAATGCCCTGGGGAGTCATCGGCATGGTCCCTAGAGTCAATGGCCAAGGGTCATAGCTGCAGGGGTTTGTTAGTGGCCGGCACAAAGTAACAAGGGGGCACGGTAGGCAGAAACGGCCTTTCTCCACTTTTGCCCACCAAGGCTGCCTTGAAGCGAACAGCCTCTCTGGGAGGGAACACCACCATCCCATCATGTAAGTTAGTACTATATAGCGATCCATTTTGCGAACCACAATCCAAATAGAACAGGCACCATCCACTACCATCTTTGTATTTTTACAGTTTGCTCTTTTACATCCTGTACTACTTTAGTCCCCAGGCATCAAGTCAAACCAAACTAAAGCAAGTCATACCTACCTACCTGGCTTACACACTTTTGACTACCTCTTTCATACCACCCTCCTCACTGCCACCATCAACCCGGATTCCTATATAACCTCCACCACCTGCACTTCATATCCAACCGAATATCTCAACTCAATTCATCTCATACAACTTCAATCGACCAACACTATAAACTCTCAAGCTTTATACTCTACCAAGCTGTCATCTCAACGCTCACCACTTGTCATTGACAACATCGTCCACAACAATCGTCGTCGCAACTCCAACACAGCTTCAACACCTGAGCAGACACTTCGACACTCTCGTCCAAGAAACTATCGTCTGCCTCCGGTTATCATCCAAGAGGATCCCCCTCTGCGCAACCAGCGCCTTCAACAACACACATCCGACACAATGTGCACCACAAACATCTACACATACATCCACCCTGATGGACGGCGCGAGCAGTGGTCTCAGCCCACCCTTTGCGCAAACTCTCGCCATGGTCAAGTCTGCTCTGCCAACTTTCTCTTCGAGCATCCTCCCACATACGTTTCTGCTTATGATGCTTCCGCCTCTTACCCTTACTCCTCACAATTACCTCCTACTCCCCAGCCCTCGACACCGTCGGGCTCATACCGCTCGGGAGACGAGTCAGACCGTTCCTACTCGAGCTCCAACAGCAAGAAGGATCGTTCTTCAGGTGTCTACATCAACGGTCAAAAGGTCCTAGACCTGCACCGCAAGCGTCGAGGATCTCGACACCACCAGGAGCGCATTGTCTTGGTCGACAGCCCTCCTGCTCCTCGCACTCCTCCTCAACAATGGTCCGCCCCACAGACCGCCCCTGCTTCTCCCATTGCAAACACATACATGGTCGACTCTTCCCGGGATCCCTACAACCGAAAGCCCGTCATCCACGATGATCGAACTCTCCAGCCTGAGCGCCGTGTCCAGATCGAGGTAGTCGACAACCACCACCACCGCTCCAAGCACCACCGTCACACCTCGAGCAGCTCCAAGGAAAGCCGCCACTCCAACGAAGACGAGGAGCGACGCCGTCGCAGAGAGGAGAAGAGACAACAAGAGAAGGAGAAGCATATCCAGAAACGCATTGCCGAAGCCAACGAAGCCATTGCCCGCCGTCCCGTTGCCACTGCCCCTTCTGCACCCAAGCGCTCAGTTACCTACAAGCGTCCCTCAGTCGAGATCCCTGTTGATCAGCTGCGACGCCTGAGCTTTGAAGAGGAGCGTCGTGACGATAAAGCTCGTCGCATTGCCCGCCGCGAGGAGAAGAAGGAGGAGGAGGCCCAGCGCGAGCGTCTCCGTGAGCGCATGCAACCCAAGCGACGTCTGACCATCGCAGCTGGAACCAGACGGCCGTCAGAGCTCTACGAGTACCGCTACGAATAAGCGATGAATGTTCTCTGAACTTGTACTTTTTTTGTTTCTTTATCTTTTGGTCTTGTATCATCTGTTTCTACTATATGGGATTTTTTTTTACTTGAGCGAACGGGAAGTTTAGCGATTTGATATTTACTTTTTGGGATTTGGATTAGACTTGAGAGGACAACTCTTTGTATACTTTTCTTTCCTTGTCATTTTTGGGATTTATATTGGATAACAGTACGGCGAAAGCAGCCAGTTTTTAAAGGACTACAGGACACTACCTAGATACAAGACACAAAACAAGACAAAAAAAAAAGGAATCCGGATTTGGATTTTATTATCAACCTTGTGTTTCTTTGCAGTGAATCAGTGATATGAGCTTGCATCTTGAGAGTCAAGTCTTGATTACGGCTCTGGAAGGCAGAAAAAACTGGTGGCTTGAACTAAAGCAGGTACAAAAACGACATCAAATGAACAGACCAAAAAAAAAAAAAAAAAGTCTCGCCATGTCTCAACGACTGTGCCGGTGTAAGTGGAAAATGCTGCATACTGAGACATGCAGAATCGTAGTCCTTGATGAATAATAAAACGAACCATAAATCCTGGTGTCAATCAATAAACCACTCCGATCCCGGTAAATAAAAGTGTAAAAAGGTGATTGATCTGCTGCATGCATTAAAAACAGGGATCACTGCACCAAAGTCCTCATTTTTAGTTCGTTCTTCTTGGTAGGTGGAGAAGATAAGAAGAAACAAAAACACCATGATTCGAAAGATGGGGTCGTTTTGGGACTTTGGTAAAGCTTCATTCCTGGTAAATGTCTTGAATAAGAGGAGGGTTATTTATGAGGAGTATGCAAATGCAGCATCACGGCATTGTTTGTATACTATAATGGAAAATAAGAACTATAGAAATTAATGTCTGTTAGAAGCAGTTGCAATCTGATGATCAAAGAAAAGTCCTAACTACGTAAGTAGAACACTCTTATCTGCCACAGTTAGGATTGTACTTGAAAATTTCTCTTTTTTTGATCGCCTTGTCTGCCTAAATTGTCCTACATACTCCCCCTCCTCAATTGAATGGACCCCGCTTCGACAAAATGTGCCGATCGAGACATTACCCGTCAAAAGGGTCTTGTGACACAGTCGCACCCGGAATCTCAAGGCATCCATCCATGGGAAAGGGTAGTTTTCTTGTTCATTTTGTACGGGTACGGACGGAAGTGTGTGTAGGGGTCATGTCTCTGATCATGTATTGCTTGTGGCTTGACGTTGTGAGTCACTCACTAAAATGGCATGTTTGATAGAGTACTATTTTGGTAACGGCCGATGGATGCAGGTCAATCTTAAAGGTACCATCTCGGCAGTTGGATTCAAAAATGAAAATTCATGAGTAAGAAAAAGGTTTGATATAGATAATGACAGACTAAATAGACCATCACACGAATGTAAAGTAAACTAAAGACAGGCATGTTGAAGCCAAGCCATTGCAGAGGGAAGCAGTGTTGGGACTACCTCCATGCATCAACGTGTTGAACCATTCCTCGTGATTACAGTGACGATACCAATCTAGTAATCACTTCCACGACTGATAACCTCCTTGTTCGACTCTCGAAGCAGAATTGTCTACAACGCAATCAGCAACAACCCATTACATAGATAGATACAAAAACTTACATGCTCGAATTGCGCAGAGTAAGAACCCTTTATATCAGCGAGCGGTTCATAGGCTTCGAGGATTCCATGCGAAACCAACGAGTTCAGCTATAGCATGTAAGCATCTCAGTAATCTGGACACAGGGTGAATGAAAGCTTACGCCAGCTAGATATCGATCCAGACCAAGACGGTCAAGGTATCGACGACAAAAGACAATGGTCCCGAATTGTTCTCTGATAACCTTGTGCAGCTTAGTCGCAGTTGCAAAAGGCAACTTGACATTCTTGGGCGCATCATGCTGTAGACCGTAGCCATAAATACCGACCTGTAAGTTGAATCAGAAATGAATCCCGTAGATAAACTCATAAAAACTTACGTCGTCGTATAACTTTCCAGTACCAGTCGTCCCAAACGTCTCAATGGCAAACACCTCACCCTCCTCCATCTTGGTCTGATCGCGGTTCTTGATGAACGGGATCGATTTTCCACCGTGGATCTGGTAATGTTTGATGTTATGCGCCGAGATGTTACGGACTGGTTTGACTGGGTATGTATTTCCGCGGATTTCGACTTCGTAGCTTTCCATTGCTTCTTGGATTTCGGCACTGACATCGCAGATACGCACGTCAATTCCAGAGGCCTGTAGAATTTTTAGATGAGTTTTCGTATCAGGGAAAGTTTGTTACATACCTTGATACCACTGTTGGTAGCATCCTTGACGGCAGCTAGGAGATTATCATACGTGGGATCAAAAGACATGGTAAACGCACTGTCCACGATCCATCCGTTGATCTGCACGCCGAAATCAACCTTCATGACATCCTCATACTTGAGAACAACGTCTTTTTGGCCAGGATTAGGCGTGTAGTGCGCAGTTTCATGGTTCAGACAAAGGCCCGTCGGAAAGCCCATTCCAGACTTGATGTTATCACCAGGTTCAATCCCCTGGTTTCCCAGAAGCGCACGTACACCGTCCTCAATACCATTAGCGATCTCACTGAGCGTGTGGCCGGGCTTGACGTTCTCCTGAGTCCACTGCCGGACGTGACGATGTACTTCTGCCGCTTTGCGATAATCGTTCAGAAACGCAGGATCCTCAAGCTGTCGACGACCCTTGTAGCGAATTTCCTCAGCTGTGGTACGAGCTGTGTTCAAGTCACCATCATGATAACTCTGAAGCTCCCCGACTGGGTAATCCTTGTGTGCAAAGAGCTCGCTCAGGGGAACCCTGGGCGGTGAAGATTGCTGGGTGGCAGTCTTCTTCTTCTTCTTTGGCTTTCTCTTTTTCTTCTTCTTGGCAGCTCCGTCGGCAGTTATCGATCCGGCGGCAGCATTGACATCATCATCATCGTCGTCGTCATCACCCCCTTCGCCTCCGAGACTACCGTCTCCGTCACGGGCGAAATGCGCACCTCGTGGCTCCCCACCTGCGGAGGATGGCTTGGATGAGAGGGGTCCATGGCCTGGAATATGTAAGCGTTGTGATACATGTAGAGATGTAGTTATGAGATTTTATACCATTTCCTCCATTGTAATCGTCTTCAGATGTCTTGGCGCCCATTTCGACATGAACGCTGACTCAATTGTAGAGTTTTTGGTTGATGAATGAGTGAGCTGATGTGACGTTTGATGATGAAATAGAAGTTGTGGTAGACGGGTAAATTGCGGTAGAAACAATGAGACAATGCTCGCGTGATTCACTTCATAAGCACTAATATGAGAAGGATTCTGCTGCTGCAGGGGATTTCCAGTGGCAGTTAGGCGGTGTTGGTTGTCAATGAAGCTCAATGCCTTACTCTTCGTATTGAAGACACTGTCATTATCTGCGAACTAACTCAACTTTCGACTTAAAATGGTGGTTCATCTGCGATTCATAAACTGCATAGTCCAAGTACATACGGATACAAACAAACTGTACCTGGCGTTATTCCATAAGTATTGATGGATCCTTGGGCGGGTCTAGTCTAGGACGGATCGCGTGGATCATCCACTACAGTTTGAGGGCCCTTGTTTTTACGAGTCAAGCTGTCTTGGCGGATCGATAGTTCATTATTCGTTTGTTAACAAAACTTCAGATATCTCAACGTATCGAATTACATTTGATAGAAGACAGATTCATCGGATTTGGGGATGAATTCAAACCCTGACGTATATACCCTTCATCCCATTCAATGCCACGCCTAAAATATGACACACTCATTCAAGGCTATCGAGCAAGTAAGTGTAAGCGTAAACCAGATGTTCAGAACAATCAATTTGGACCCTACGTAAGTTTGGCGAGACTTTTCTGTGAAACCAGTCACCAATTAACACTAATAGCCCTTTGATCCGTTTAATTCGAATTGGGAAATACGATCTTGCAATAGTGAGGCATATCATACTCTAGACCGCGAGTTAACTGTAGATCCCTGAATAGCAATATGAGTGAGATCCGCTTGGGTAGTCTTACCAACTGTCATGAACCTCAAACAAGAGTTTTTGGAGAAGCAGACAGATTGGAAATTCTAGATCATCACTCGACAAGCTAAATTTTTATTTTTTTTTATTTTTTTTTAGCTCTTCCTATGACCCCCGTCCAGCCGACGAATCTAAAACTGTTACTCCCAGTGACGTTTGTAATTTGTGCCACGATACTGAATTCCCAAGTTCAAAACTTCGACAGACCAATTATGTATCAACCTCTAGTTGATGTGAATTTTGATCACGCCTGTATCTCTCTTTGTATCCAGATGTACAAAACAACCAAAGGGGTCACCTCGGCGGACATGTTGCGGTTTGTATTAACAAAGTATGCTTTCCAAAACAAGTGATCTTTCTTAAGGACTTGTATAACGAACCAATAAATGGTAGAAGTCAACAGCCTATTTGTTAAATGGCTTGACATGAACCGATCACTATCCCGTGTCCTCCTTATTGGATACGTCCATCTTTCGCCCTGTAACCCTCTGATATCCCGATAAAGAACTATGGTAGAATGAAGTCAAGGCTAATGCAAGCGATTATGCAAATATCGGACGCCAAAGGGAGAACTTGAATTAAGACTGTTGCTGAGTCTCTAACCACTTGAGCCGCAAAGATCGTGGCTCCTCCAGCTATATATAACGCCATAGGGAAGTATTTTTCTCGCCATCGAGAAGACTCAAAGAGCAGCGACACGCATGTCCAGTGCAGACATATCGCTACGCATATTATGAGTAGAAGGGTCTCGCAAGTGAAGGCCGGATGGAGACAAGATGGAAGAAATGACGGCGTGATGAGGGTTTTGGGGTTGCAGGCCTAAAGTCAGTCCAGGTTAGACGAGAAGCAGCGTCGCAGAGAGAGACATACCGGAAAGCTACCAAGGCAGCGCTGTTGGGCGATTGGAGTGTTGAAAAGTCTCGGTACGATGATAGATATTGCCGTCGACGTGCAAGCTCCAGCGGTGAGAACGACCCTCCTTATAAATGAATGTTGAGTTCGTCGACTGTAGTCTTTCCATTGATTTATGGTATTGTCTTCAACAAAGTCAATTTTTGTCGCCGCCTGGTAGATGAGCGCTTCTGCGTGGACCAGTCCAGCCTTCGACATTGGAGTTTTGATAATGGGAACAATGAAGCGTACTCGTCAATACAGTATTAGCTTAGACTTGGTGTTCTAGAGCAGTATAAAACGGCGATGAGTTTGGTTACTTCGGGGATCTTGCTGAGCGCGTTGAGGGGAGTGACTGGGGGGAAGGTGTCTTTAACCCTAAGCACTCCAGCAGAGCCGCATGCTATTTTGATACGGCATCGGGCGAACCAAGGCGGACCAAACCAAGGAGGACCGGACCAAGGCAGACCGAATAATGCACCAGGGACAAAGCTGGTTTGGCCAACCACACGTAGACACGGAGTAAGCATCAGCAAGCCACAATTGCGTAAAATCCCAAGCTGCCTTAATTGAACGACTTAGTTCGCATGCCGTTACGAGGTCTCTCTGTTCTATATTTCGGGTAACTTCTTTATTGGGGCCAGAAACTAGACTACCCCCTTCTTCACAAATATCAGATCAATTACACAGCCTCCCTTACTTTCCTTGCCACACTTCCTCTACATGTGAACGCCTATTATCTTGTCTGGTTCCTCCTCTTGTCTCCTTGCTCCTATAAACGATATCTTTCCAACAATTTGTTCCTTCTAGGACAACATAAAGACTCCGCCTCATCCAATCTCACCATCGTTTCTCTATATTGCAACGCTCTTCCACTATCGTCATTCAAACCAAAATCGTGGATCATCTAAGTGTTAACTAAAGACAGTTGGAAAGCTTACGGGGCTTGAGATGAGCCAATGTCTATTCCAATCCAACGCATTCCTCGCGATCGTGGTCCTCCTCTTCCGAAGTCAGGAGGAACGCCTTTCGTGGGCCCCCATCGCGACATGTGTGTATGACAACTCCCACTTCCAGGACCCAGACAATCTCTTATAATCATAGGACCCTCTTCATCTGGATGCTAAGCGGCCTGGCCCTTTGGATCAAGTATCGAGAGGTCGCTCAGAGGTAAAGACGCTCTTCAATTAGCGTCATAACTATTGACTGATGATAATCGTTTCTAGGTGCTGGATGCAGCTGGCACTCAATGCTCTGATGATCTGGGGCATGTTCATGTTTGGGATTCAGCCGTCCCTTCCAGATTCGGGCCTTCTACTTCCAGTGTCCATCACGATATCAATCCTGATCAATCAAGCCCGAAATCCACCACTGCCTCCCCTTCTCCCATTCTAACTCCGCCAAAATCTGTCCAAAGGAACGACAGTGGCAATGTTGCGAAAGTATTACGACAGCCGGAGACTAGACCTATATCCCAGGACCAACTAGTTGCTGAGGTCAAGGGCATATACGCAGGCTTGGTCATGGTAGAGACCAAGTGCATTGAGGTTGACAACGTTCAATCCTCAGTAGCCAGTGCAGACACCAACAGCAAGCTCAACAACGAGCAGTGGCAGGCTCTGATTGCTCTTCATCGCACACTGCTTCATGAGCACCATGATTTCTTTCTTGCAAGTCAACATCCTTCTGCAAGTCCAGCCCTTCGACGACTAGCATCCAAATATTCTATGCCAGCCCGCATGTGGAGACACGGAATCCATTCTTTTCTAGAACTTCTTCGATATCGAATACCATCCTCCCTTGAGCATATGCTTACTTTCCTATACTTGGCCTATAGTATGATGGCTCTCCTCTACGAAACAGTACCTGAATTTGAGGATACCTGGATAGAATGTCTGGGCGATCTAGGGAGATATCGTATGGCAATTGAAGATGATGATATCCGGGACCGCGAGGTCTGGAC
The DNA here is from genome assembly GCA_014899045.1 of Fusarium palustre. Lineage (NCBI taxonomy): Eukaryota > Fungi > Ascomycota > Sordariomycetes > Hypocreales > Nectriaceae > Fusarium > Fusarium palustre. The sequence continues at coordinate 9,179 of JAAVUH010000096.1, forward strand.
CGGAGTATCCAGACATTGGTACAGCAAGGCCTCAGAAAAGTCCCCAACAACCGGCCGATTGTATCATCACCTAGCCATTCTAGCCCGGCCCAATGCCCTTCAGCAAATCCACTATTACACCAAGGCACTCGCTGTGCCAATACCTTTCAGCAGCACGAGAGAGAGCATCATGTCCTTATTCGACCCTGTTCTCTCCAACGACCCAGCTCGTTTAACCCCAATTGACTCATCAGTTATCCGTGCTCACGGGATTCTGTTCTCATCTGGCAAGATAGGAAGCATCGAGTGGCTGGAACCAGAGAGCTTACACCATTCTCTAAGCAAGAGTCCACATGAATGGTTGAGAAGAGGCGCTATATATGTTTCACAAATTCTCAATTCACTACTCCTGGACAAAGGCCACGAACATGCCTCAAGGCCCCTCCCTGAAGATGTCTCGATCAGAGGTCTTCTTTACTGCGAGGATTATTTTCCAACAGATTGGTTTAGTAATGATGCAGGATATCATCTGGAGTTTGACCCATTGATGCTGTTGGAATCAGATCCACCACCCCCTCCTCACCGCATCTACTGGGTTGGATCAATTTCGAAACTCTTCAGGCGGCTTTATGACCACAGGTGCTGTGCTGTCCCTCAGCCCTTACATTCTGTCTACAGATATCTCGCTAGATTGGCGTCTATTCGATTCGCAACCATACATCGCTATTTAGACTGCTTCCCTAACGCAACCAATGTTTGCTTTAGGCGGGCATCACAAGAATACGTTTGGCCACCAGCTAATAGACCGACGACAACCCTTAACTAGAGTCACATAGCCAAGAGCGCTCTATTCCTCTTCCTTCACCAAGGTAGGGACCAAGCTATAGAGTCCTTGATGAACTAATCGCCAGATGATTTGACGATTTTGAATAATTGTCGTAACGATCATACATGGGCGCGGTTACTCGGGCTCTCTTTCTCAAACAGCCAAAGCCTGAAGGATCTTCTGGCCACATTGTCACTTCCTTTGTGGCCAGCTTTACTTGATAAACCGATTTCGTTGTAATCGGTTTGACTGTATTGGGTGGTTTTATGTAACTAGAACCTTGTGTTTTTAATTTCTGTCTCGGTGTCTTTACAAATCCAACATTTGTTCAGCCTCAATTTTCATTCGATTCAGTACTGCACACAAGTGGATGACTGTACATGTTTATCGTAGGCGAACGTCTCGTCCCACTTGCTATATCGCGGTGGGATTTGAGCTGGAGCGATTTTTCTGGATCTAGCTAAGCGGACAGGCAGTGTTGCATTACGGATTGCTACAGATTGCAACGTTGACCGTAAACTGAGATTAACACCTTTATCACCAGTGGTTTGGCTAAGTATTTGGATTGTTGCTGCGCATCCTGCACTAACAGATCAGCAATGGGTCAAGAGGGTATCGTGTCATCAATTGCAAACCAAACGAGACTTGTAGATAGTAGATAAATAAAGTGTTAGAGATCTGATATAACATTTCTCTACATATACCGCTAGACTGAAGATAATCTCACAACAGAAAAGATTTCGTCGTCTGTAAAGCATTGACCTTTTGCAAGATCATCCTATGTCTGGCAATTCGTAATACTGGCTGAGCTTCACCACGTCGGTCCGACTTGAGAGTTAATACGAGAACACCCATGTTATATAAATTCATAAACTCCAACGTATATGCCCATCATCCCGCCCAATGCCACGCCTAAAATATATAACAAGTACAGCGCTCATCCAAATGCCGTGAAACTATATGCATGTCCCAGAAAAAGAAGAAGAGAAATGACATGCACCTCCTATGTAGTATACCCCAAGCCATGTTGTAAAATGTAATGTTCAAGTGAGCCAGCATTCTATGCTGCTGGCTGAACTGCACCGCGCGGTCGCGGCTTAAGGGTTAATATGGGAACATCCATGTTATCGCAACGATACCGGGATGTCTTGTCTTTGAGTAGCTCGTAATGTTTCTGTAATCGGCTTTCACCAACAACTAGCTCGAAACCAACGAGGAAACAGAAGCTTATCTCTAGCCTAGCCAATTCTGCCTCGCTGACGCCACCAACCTTTGACATCTTGGCATGGGGATAAGACAAATCTTCAAGAGCCTTCATCGCTACTCGGAGACCAGCCAGAACCAAACGATGGGCGTTGCGTCGGGTAACAGGAATGGCTCGCTCCTCGACGGCTAATCGGTGTATGTACAGAGATGTCGCGAGGTACACTGCGGTGCTCATCGGGCAGAATTGGTGTAGACGTTGAAGATATTGGTTGATAGTAATGGGAGGCTCGTTCTTGCTGTAGAATTTGCGCGTGATGGCGCTGTGTTGGAGATTCACCGGCTGGGAATCGGCTCCAACAACGACGTATGGCTCTGATTGAGGAGGAGGCGACATCAGACCTGGGTGAGGCTTCAATCTTACACCATCAATATCCTGGGACTCTTGGAATTCAGGCTTGGATTCTTTAGCAGCCAATCTCTTGGCTTCAAGTTCGGCCTGTTTCCTTAATCTTGCCAAACTTCTGTCCGAGTATGATCGCACAATGTTTTCCTTCTCAGCCTGCATGCCACTCATGTGAGGTACAGTAGGAGACTTTGGAGGTGGTGTCGGAGGAACATCGCCAGTTATTCTAACAAGAAGTTCGACGCCAGCGATTAACAAAGCGAGAGCTTCTGATGGTGCCATCTTGAAAAGGTCATGATCGGCGACTTTCGGTGCGGAGGGGCTATCGTCGATCAATTGAGAATCTGTTGAGGACACTGGAGGAGGCCGGTCGATGATAGAATCAGGATGTCGCAGAGGAATTGTGCCGGCTTGCGCCTCGGTTGTTAGAGTCTGATAAGACATGGCTTGGTATGCCGTTGTTATTATTATTGTTGTTGTGTCGGTTGTTGATCAAGATACAGAAGTATCGTCGCGTCTCAATCGTTTAAGGCGCTGCGCAATACCCGGGTCGGCACCTTTCATGATCCCTCGTCAATCGAGAAAGAAAAACACGAAGAGTAAGATTTTTTTGATCACGGGCTGGGCCTAGTTTTTGTTGTTCGTTTGGGCGTTAAGTCGAGCGCAAACTTGCGACTTTCAAGTGGGACGAGAATGCGGAAGTGGGCCTTTTGATCTGGACCTAGGACCCTTGAAAATGGAGGAGTCCCCGTACTGGTATCCGCAAATGCGAGTAAGAAACCAGAAGAGGGTCCGTGATGGTGGGTTTTATATCGATGTCAGGTATGGAAATCGTATCGCAACGGTCGAGAGGAGAAACAAGACGATATAAGCCGGACCGACTCATTAGCGTGCCGAGGGGCGAAAGAACAGAAATGAGATGAGTGTCCGAGATGAGTCGGTAGTTATTAATGGAGTAACCAGATGGTTAGTTTGTCGGCCGGCATCAAAGGACGGGAATAAGTGGTCAAGGATTAAGTAAGGATCAAGGAATCATGGCGAGATCGAATGTTGCAACCTTGACAAAGTCATGTCTTTTTTGCTTTTGTATTGATTGATTGATTTACTGACTGGCTGTAACCATCAGCGGCTGCCTGCCCAACCTCATAAAAGGTAGGTAGGTACCAAGGTAGGTAGTAGGCAGCGCCTGCCCGCACATGCAAGTTGGAAACTGCATGCACCTGCCGTCTTTCAGGTCAACTCAACTAACCATGCGCCTGCGCCTTCCCCTTCCCATTCCCCTTCCCCCCTCCCGAGCTTGGATATTTTTTTCACTTGTCACGAGCACGTGGTGCGGGGGAAATTATAGGATGAGATGTCAGTCAGTGTTGATCATGATCAGAGTTGCATTTGCCATATCTTATTTACCAAATTCGGCTTTTCATTAAGGGACAAGCATTAGACTAGTCTAGTCATGTTCTAGATTGGGTAGCTTACAAACTCAAAGGCTGATTGGAGATGGTGTTATTTTACGGTAGTTCCCGACAAAGAACGGGTCCATTATCGTATTGTCGCGACTGATACGTAAGCTCTAGATGGCATCTACAACAGATGATAAAAAAAGAAAGAAAAGAGCCGCAAGAGATGATGATCTTCCCCGCCAAGCCTCTATTTAGGCGTCGTCTGATGTTTTTTCCCGGCGTCAAAAAATGCGGCGTTCCAATGCGGGCACCCCGGATCTCTTTCTCTGCCCGTCTTTCAAGGGTACCTACTACGGAGTACGTAGGTATTCAACCCTGCTGACCTTGGGCTGCATGAAAGGAACAAAACACCATTCACTAACCATTCCATTCATTCTCACGCGACTAGACTACGCGCTCACATTTCTTTGCCCCGTTTTCTCTTTTCTCCATAATAAATCGAGATCAATCTATCAGCCATGAATCAGAAATTAAGTGGCAATAAAAAGCAAACGAATCGCTAGCTAACGCGAATGCGGAAAAAAGTCGACTGGGTTAGCCTTATCGACCTTCGCAACCCTTTTGCCTGTCACTGGTTTCAGACCCTGGATAGTATCGGAATTCAGGGCCGAGTATTTAATTCTTATTGCATTAAAGATCTGCAATGGTCTTGGATTATTGTGTCGCCTGATCAAATTGACAGGGACCAGCACAAGACATTAGGCTCTGCATGAGACATCCAATGCCCAGACAGATGTTCAGGATGCCTGATAACAAGGCAATCAAGTCTAAATCTCTTGACAAATACCTAGTTGGAATAGTTTAGCTATGCCCCTCCCAATGCAGCCAACCATAAATGCGAACCCGTCAAACAACGGCACTCAGCCTCAAGGTCTGGAACCTCCACATTACATCCCCATTCTTTAGCAATCTGGCGCAACCTTGCAGTCTACAACTGCCGTTTGTCCTGCTTGAACCTTGGCAATGGCTTCCTTCAACACGCTCTCCAGATCCGACGCCTTGTCAACCCTTGCAGCGTGAATATCCCCTCCCGCAGCAGCCTTGGCAATACCTGCATAGTCTGGTACAGGATCAAAGGAGATGTTAATCTCTTCATTTGTGGCCTTGGATCCAAGACCATCAGGATGAACCAGCAATAGAGACCTACGAGGAGCGTTCCAACCTGTCACTTGTTAGCCATAGATCCCTAACGTCTGTGAAGTAGGTCACTTACCCTTGTTGTTGAGCACAATAGTTAGCACGGGAATCTTGTACCGTCTTGAAATCCAATACACGCTTCCGGGCACAGTAAAGAGATATGTTCCATCTCCCACAATCTGCACCACGAATTTACCCTTGTTTGTACCGCCGTTCTCAGCATCTGTCGCCAACTTGATACCCAGGGCACCACCACCAGACCAACCGAGGCCACCACCGCCGCAGTTGATCCATGATCCAGGGAGAGTGGGCTGTACATTGTCGTGCACGAATCCAGTGTTGGTGACAGCTTCAATAGCCCAGATTGTATCTTCGGGGCAGAGATCCTTGAGCTTTTTGCTGAGATGTCCTGTACCGAAGCTGCCGTCTGCAAGAGGCTCGGCGCCCTTGGCGATAGTTGCCAACTTGTTCTTATGGATTTCCGCACGCTCCTTCTCTGCCTCAGCTGCGTTGGACTCGAGCTTGCTAGCGAATTCCTTCTTGTCCAGAGCTCGCATAATTTGCTCCACTGATGCTAGCGCATCAGCTTTGTAGCGCGCGTCGGCCTGGATGTAGTGAGTGGGCATCTGCTGCTTCAGGGGATCGACATCGATGTGGAAGATCTTTGCATCTTCTCTGGGTTTGCAACGGGTTTGAACCCAGGGGACATCGCAGTCCAAGACGATAATCGTGTCTGCCGTGGTCACAGCGTCATCGACGCCAAACTTGAGACCTATCCAGGCAGGATGGTCTGCTGGGAAGCACATATCGCAACCACCTGTATCCAGAACCCTCAACCCCTTTACCTTGTCCGCCAACTCCACAAGCGCAGCGGGAACCTTGTGGTTTCGTCCACTATATCCCGTCACCAGCAAAGGAGCTTTAGCACCGGCCAGCGCATCTGCGATTTTATCCACGGCACTTGTGGGAAGTCCACCTAGCTCAACTGGTTCCCAGTGTTCTTGCTTAAGTGAGTAAGGCTTAAGATCAGCTTCGAGAATCTCTCTTGCGCTGCATAGATAAACGGGGCCTTGAGGGTCGGAGGTAGCGAATTGCAGAGCTCGGTTGACCATTTGCTTGACGTTAGCTCCTGTCTTGATCTCTCCCGTGTATCGGCAGTATTGAGAAACGATTTGTTTCTGGTCTGGCACATCTTGGATCCAGTGGATGTACTCTGTACGGCTTCCACGGTGCTCGCCTTCTTGTGTGAACGGTGACAGACCAGCGAATACTAACACTGGGGCACGGCCGGTGGAAGCATTGTGGACAGCTGCTCCGAGACCTTGAGTGCCGACATCAACGTGCACAATGACACACTGAGGCTTTCCTGTTAATCTTGCATACCCATCAGCCATAGACATGGCCACCATCTACGATCCGTTAGTTTTATTCACAGAACACCGAGTCTCATACATACCTCGTTCGGACACGTGATGATCTTGGGAAACTTTCCCTTCTTTTCTCTTTGGCCCTTCACCATGGCCTCGATGATACTAGGGTGGTCTGTTCCTAGGTTGACGAAGCAATGTGTTATACCTGCATCCCAGATAGCTTCGAAAAAGGCAAAAGATGCTGTGTACATGTCTTCACTTGCAGTGGAGTATGGGCGCGCCACAACTGCTGTGGGCGAGACATTGTGAATTGCCGTTGAGGCTTTGGTTGTTGCTGATAAAGATAATGATGTGTTTCGCCCGTCTCTTTGAGAAATGACAGAGGCAGCGGCTACACTTTGGTATCTACGCACTGAGGACTGAAGTTGCCCAGGGCGGTACCTCGAGAGGCCTGAAGCGGTCAATCTTGAGCGTTGTAGCAGTGTCATGTTGAGATATTATCTACTTCCATGTTAGTATAGCTCATGAGAAGCGAGACTTGATGTTATCGTATGTTGAGGCAGGGGTGTAAGTGATATCATGAGAAAGTATCCAAACGACTTACCTTGCACAACCGTATAAACTGTAAACCAATCAACTCTCAAGATATTTACAGATGGTGTATGAATTGATTGATACAGTTGTATTTGAGATGAATATGAAGAAACCGAAACAAGAACACGCTTCCAAGCCTGGGTTTTGTTGCCCGCCCCTCCCCCGCAAAAAGTGCCCCCTTTTTCAATGAACCATCTTTGACGTTCACGAACCCCATCAAAACGCCCTTTGTTGTGTCAAGCGGGTCCTTTTCCTGTCTCTAAAAGCCGTGTCTGGCCGTTGTTATCACGCGCAAGTGTTACGAGACTTGGTCTGAGTTACGGTGACAAGATAGTGCGGGGTTGGGAGGGGGAGGCTAAGGTCAAAGTGTGGAAATAGGGCGTTTTTGACAAGGTTTTGTTATTGTCTGAGATGTGAGATGTTAGTTATCAAGTTGCAGGGTATCGAGGTATTGTGATTGAGGATGAGAAGTGACTATGTCGTTTGTTCGATTCCCCCACCACTCTGGTCTTTGCTGGCAAGTTGTTAACCATTCATTGTCAACATCCATCAGTTCGTGTCGTTACCCCGGATTTTGAATGATCTCCACTAACTTAGTTGACGCCAGAAGCTTTACGCGGGGAAATCGTGGCACTAGAAAGCTGAAGCGGGTCACAATTCATGATGCTACGTGATAAAAGACAACTCGTGACAATACAAGATATCGGTGAGGAAAATAGCAATCTGTAGTCGATAACGGCTGTGTATAGTTCAATCTGGTCAGCCCCGGCCTCTATCGGCACCCACGGCATCCGTCGGAGCCGTGGTTTGACAATCTTACACCTCATTCGTCCCCCATGTCATCTCGTGACGGTTCTTTAATTACACCATTTCCGCATCAATCGGCCGGCTCAACGCTCTGCGGATTGTTAAAGACATCTGTTGGGTCCCACAACTTCTTCAACTGCCGTAAGCGTGGTAGGTTGTCCGCCCAGTAAAGCTTTTGAGCCGCCTTTCGGTCCGCCCAAGCATCGATGTACCCGGCGTAAGTGGAGAGGGCGCCCGGAGCCGACCGCTGGATCCGCTCATGGACCCCGTCCAAGAGCTTCCGTGTCGCTGCCGACACTTTCCCCACTCCGATGCCGTAGGACTGATACATGATGATACTGTTTCGGTGCGGGTATGCCGTCCAATTAGCAGGTGTGTCCATCATTGCGCCGCCCTCAGTGTTGAAGATTATTGTAACAGGTGCCAATCCGCTGCGATTATCCTCCAGGTATTTGAAGAGGTCGGTGATTGCCGAGTCATTGAGTAAATCCTGCTCGCTGAGGGATAACGATTTACCATAAAAGGCTGTCGGTATACTGCCCAAAGCACATCCAGTTGCCTCTGCTTCGTGAAGTAAAAGGCCCGCCCAGTCCGTAAGCCATACAGCGCCTTTGTCAACTCCAGGGAGGCGATCAGGGATACCAGTGGCTTGGTATTGAGACTTTGTGCCAAAGAAGGTCCCAGTGATGAGTGCTCCGAGAGGTTGAACAATAAATAGGCTCGAAAACCGGCGGTCCATGTTTGGATTGCCCACCAAGGCCTGCCACTCCCTGTACAACTCGGCCGTCTCGTCATGTGAGGCGAGTGCAATGTTGTAGCTGTATTGAACGACTCTGCCAGGCTCTGGGTGGGTTTGTACCATAAACTTGGTGACGATGCCAAAGCTTGCACCTGCACCGCGCAAAGCCCAGAACAGACCCGAGTTCTTGGTATAGCTAGCTCTCTGGACAGTACCGTCTGCAGTTACCACTTCGATTTCGAGTAGGTGATCGAGCGCGCTTCCCCACTGACGAGATATTGGTCCGAGACCTCCCTATCGAAATGTCAGACAAGCAGATAGGGATCCGAGAGACTTACCACTGTCAAATGTCCTCCAGTGCCTACTCCTGGGCATGTTCCATGGGCGATGGCTCGTCTCCTATTGGCGTGCAAATGCTCATCCAGTTCACCCAGGTTCATGCCAGAGCCAAACGTAGCATACCACGTCTTATTGTTCATGCTGAAATCTTTGAAGTTTACCATGTCGATAGATACCGCTCCATCTACACCTCCCAAACCGTGATTTCTAAGCGATTAGCTCTGCCTTGCTCTCCGATCGGGATCCATACCCGTAGGAGTGTCCCCCAGACTTTGCCTGAACTTTGTATCCATACTTCTTGGCGCACTTGACTGTTTCGGCGACTTCGATCGTAGTTTCAGGTCGTATTATAGCGGCTGGGACGACTGGAAATTCGAGATTGAACGGCCTTGACCACCAGGAAAATAGCGGATCATCTGGATACGTGACACAGGTGCTTCGGTTGGCACAGATGCTGTCGAGACAGTCGCGGAAGGGAGTGCTGTTTCCGTTACCCATGCTTGGAGGTGATGCATACAATGATATGCTCGGTGATGATGATGAATTTATGATAGGACAAGAAAGCGGGCTCTATGCCGGCACAAGTAGAGAGGTAATTCGCGTAGATGCTGAGAAGATGCCCTTGTCCGACATTGTACCCGAAATAATTGCTACTTTGTGAGGAAGAATATCGCAGTCGGAAAGCAAACAGTGAATGGTCTGTGACTCGCAGTCGCCAGCCGGCAGGCAGCTGCCAAAGCAAGGTGCCAGCCGAGCTCTTGCCTGAACACACACAATTTCTCAGGAGCAATTCGAATTTACCCTTGCTTGGGCAGTTGACATAATCCTCAGGTTGCCAGGAAAATTGGCCGCTAGGATCATAAAAGACGAAGTAATTAGGCCAGCTTATGCTACTTAGGTGAGACCTTTCAGGTTGTTTATTCTTGTATCCTAAATCACAGAGACCAACTTTTCTGGAACCCAGTAGATAATGTATTATTTATTTACATTATCACGACCTTTTACCTTGAAGCTTCTGCTTCAACTTCTGGAGAGCTCTCACTCCCTTTCTCAGTACAAAAGCGGCATATTCCCCATGACCTTCCATATCCCTCGAAGCGCGTTTCTTGATGTTCATATATTCAACACGATCTTCCTCGGTCTCCCCAATTGGAACAACGATGCCAAGATATCGGAATAAAATGGCATTGAGAATTAGACGACACATGCGCCCGTTGCCGTCCTGGAAAGGATGGGTTTCAACGAATTTGAGCGAGTAGTTCGATGCAAGCGAGAAAGGATCCAAGCCCTGACCCCCTTGGTTGAGCTCCCTCTTGAGGTTGGCGCACATCTCAGTCATCTTGGCTGGGACGAACTTGGGCATAATAAACATGGTGTCACCCGCTCCGACAGGGACTTTGCGATATTTGCCAGCGTATTTCTCCCAAGGTACCTCTGGATATTCGGGGTCAATAATTGAAACCCCGGTGCAAAGGATCGCGTGTGTCTCTTTGATGAGGTCCTCCGACATGTCCTCTCCAAGTGTGACGAAGCGGCGGAAGATGTGTTGATACGCTCTCATGTGTTGTACGACTTCGCGCCGACCTCGGATATCATCATTTGAACCACTGTCCACTTGAGGGTTCATTCCTCGGAGAACTTGGTGGCAGTGATTAAGTGTAGCTTCCCACGGTAGTCCAGCCCGCTCTATCATATTACTCCCGTATATTGCGTGAATCACTGTATCGTTGACCCATTTGATAAGCGTCTCTTTGTGTTCTGATGTAGCCTTATGATTTGCCGTTATGGAACCGAGGTATTGTGTGGCCTTTTTGAATAGAGCTTCTGGGTTCTGGTCGCTGTCATAAGTACGGTAGTTATCATCCAGGCAGACAGCCACTCGTACTGGAGGCCAGTTCGTCATGTCGTAGTTTGGATCCATTGTGATCGTGTGGTTTGGAAGGATTTTGAGATAGTTATCAGCGATGCTCAATGCTTAGGTGGTTATAGAATAATGAGGGAAGCAGCGTGCTATAACTCTGGATAGAGACAATGAGTCAAATTTAGTGTTCACATAACAAAGTGAATCTCGACTAAGTTTGACTCCATGACTCTAAATTGCAAGTACATATTAGACAATATGAGGAATATCACATCATTGTGCCTCTTATTTAAAACTTTCGCTCTCATATCTATTTCAATAGTAGGAGATTATTGGTTTTGTCATTTTATATAGAAAAACAAATGCTTAGTGTAACTTGAGGTGGTGTGGGTTTGGTCGCACACGATGTTCAATGTTACCGCTAGCGACCACGATTAAACATTCAGTTTAGAGAGGTTGAAAAGACTGAGAACTGGCAAGACCACGAAAAAACATGGGTTTTTTTTTTCAGCGTAACGGACGAAATATTTAGTTGATTTACGGTATTTTAGATCACGATGTTAATGTTTTTATTTCCTTGACCTACACAAGCGGCCACCAGATTACCCTACACCAATGTACACCCTGTCGTTGTTAATTAAGATCAGATTGATAAAAGCTCTGATGAAACACATGGATATGGGCCTGCTGGACCATGTTGAAGCAATAACAGGTCATTCATGCGTTCATACGCGTTCAACTTCAAAACCAATAAGGTGGGTAGTCGTGATCATTGCCTGGTTGATCTAAGTCTCTTTATATCACGCTGATGGCTCGTTATTTCATCTAACTCCACGTTCCTATTCTAGGTATCTACTTTGTGGGTTTGAGCCGCATCGGCGATAGTAGAATCTCATCAGAACCGGATACAGAATCGGCAGTTGGTTCATTGATGCTTCAACAGTGACACCGAATGGTCCAGGGGATATGCCAATGACGTAAATTGGCGTCGCTTTGACGATTGCCCCACAAGCCAACAACTCATGGCAGCGTTAAGACCTGTAGTACGCGCTATCGGATATGGCACGAGAATACCATTGGAGCTACGGATATATTGAACTCTAATCTGGTGAGAACCGCTTTAGATTTGAAGACACGGATTTGTTAAAAATCGAGCCGGCAAGATGGGATTGTTGTCGATTATTGACGATCAAATACCCCGGCATCTCTGAAATACATCCCCTGTCAGTATCAAATGTAGCCGTCATCGAAATAGAGATTCCACATCAATTATTACAAACCAACCTTGACCCATTTGCCATTCCTGACATGGCAGTTTTTCTAGCTCATCTATCCACGTTAAGCCTCATGTCAAGCAGGAACAAACCCGGAAATAGTGGGGTTGCGGACTGTTTCCTCCCTGGTGTAACGGCTTCCAAACAAGGATCGCGATCGCGCCTGCAAAAACGCATCTCGCAGTTCTTTCTTGGAAATTTGAGCCTTCTCATAGGTCAAAGCTGGCCGTGCTTGACGAAACATGACGACGTTTCCTCAACATTTCCAATTGCGCTTTCCCCGCGGAGCGGGGGGGTATCGAACGTGTGACGTAAATTCAACGTGGTTATGAAGATATCTAGAATTGTATAAATCATCCGAATTCTTTTGTTCTTGCAAATGGCTCACACACTCTGTCGACTTTGTAAACGAACACCTACATCGACATGACCGAGCAAGTCACAGAAGCTATCAAGCACGCAGTCATGGGTCACAAGAACGACAAGATCGACCAGCTCAAGGCCAATATGGTCGAGCCCAGCGAGAACACCCGAATCACCTCCGATTATGGTGTTAAGCAGAACAACACCGATAACTGGTTGCGCGTAGCAACAGAGGACCAGACTGGCCCCTCGCTTTTGGAAGATGCTTTCGGTCGTGAGAAGGTACGAACTTTAGCGCTCGGTTCTGGTGAATGTCTCTACAAGACCACCAAGCTTAGAATCCAACTTTTGTAAACCTTGTTCTAACATATATATTGCAGATCCACCGATTCGACCATGAGCGCATCCCCGAACGTGTAGTCCACGCCCGAGGTGCTGGCGCCCACGGAACGTTCAGACTCTTCGAGTCAGCTGCCGACGTGACCAAGGCCGGCATCCTTACCGATACCTCTCGAGAGACACCCGTTTTTGTTCGCTTCTCGACTGTCCTGGGAAGCCGCGGCTCTGCTGATACCGTACGTGATGTTCGCGGTTTTGCCATCAAGTTCTATACTCAAGAAGGTTCGTCAAACACTACCCCATAAATCAGCACAACGTCAACCCTTGTTTATAGAACGACCAGCTAACTGCTTAAAGGAAACTTGGACCTTGTGGGGAACAACATACCTGTTTTCTTCATTCAGGATGCGATGAAATTCCCTGACGTTATTCATGCTGGAAAGCCGGAGCCTCACAACGAAGTCCCTCAGGCACAGTCTGCGCATAACAACTTCTGGGACTTTATGTTTGAGCACTCTGAGGCGACCCACATGCACACATGGGCCATGTCTGATCGAACAATTCCCCGATCATACCGCATGATGCAGGGTTTCGGTGTCAACACCTACACTCTCATTAATGAGAAGGGCGAGAGGCGATTCGTCAAGTTCCACTGGACACCAGAGCTTGGAGTCCACTCACTTGTCTGGGACGAGGCCCTCAAGCTTGCTGGCCAGGACCCCGACTTCCATCGCAAGGATCTTGAAGAAGCTATCCAGAGCGGCGCTTTCCCCAAGTGGAAGTTTGGTATCCAGGTTCTGGAGGAGTCCCAGGAGCATGACTTTGACTTCGATATTCTTGACGCGACCAAGCTCTGGCCTGAAGACCTCATCCCTGTTCGATATATTGGTGAGTTCGAGTTGAACCGTACCGTCGACGAGTACTTCACCGAGACAGAACAAGTTGCTTTCTGCACCAGCCATCTTGTTCCTGGAATTGGAGCTTCAGACGACCCTCTTCTCCAGGGCCGAAACTTCTCCTACCAAGACACTCAACTCAGTCGACTGGGCATCAACTGGGAGGAGCTCCCCATTAACAAGCCAGTCTGCCCTGTGATGAACTTCAACCGCGATGGTGCCATGCGACATACCATCAGTAAGGGCAAGATCAACTACTGGCCCAACCGTTTCAGCCATCAGCCTCCTGCTACAGCTAGTGAGGGTGCCTACGTCGACTATGCGGCAAAGATCGCTGGTATGAAGCAGCGAACACTGAGCAAGAAGTTCAAGGAACACTTCTCGCAAGCCCAACTTTTCTACAACTCTCTTTCCGAAGTCGAAAAGGCTCATATCCAAGCCGCCTACTCCTTTGAGTTGGACCACTGTGACGAGGCTATCGTCTATGAGCGTTTGACTCAGCGTCTCGGTGAAATCGATGGAGACCTCGCCAACACTATTGCCGAAATGGTTGGCGGCAAGAAGCCTTCTAACCCCAAGCCCAACGCCGGAAAGAAGGCCAAGAATCTGAGCCAACTTGACTTTATGCCCGAAACCCCCACCATCAAGTCTCGACGCATTGCTATCATCATCGCTGATGGTTACGACCCTGTTGCCTTTAACGCGATGTACGGTGCCATCAAGGCTCAGAGCGCTCTACCCTTCGTTATCGCTCCTCGACGAGCACCCATCTTCTCTGCCGCAGAAGATTCGTCTTCTTCACAGGGGCTTACCCCCGACCACCATTTGGAGGGCCAAAGGTCTACCATGTTTGACGCCATCTTTGTTCCCGGCGGCCAAAAGTCCATTGAGACTCTGTCCAAGAATGGCCGTGCCTTGCACTACATCCGCGAGGCCTTTGGCCATCTGAAGACCATTGGTGGTACTGGAGAGGCTGTTGACTTCATCAACAAGGCGATCCAGCTCTCTGAGGTGGCTCTGTCCTCCACTGACGGCAGTGGTGTTGTTGACAGCTACGGTGTCGTTACTCTCAAGAACGCTTCGCCTGACAGTCTCAAGGAGATTGTCACCGTTGCTTCCGACGCCAAGGGCTTCCTGGAGAAGTTTGTGTACAACGTCAGCTGCCATCGCAACTGGCAGCGAGAGTTGGACGGTCTTAGCACAATGGTGGCATACTAATGAATTTACGGAAAGATACCTTTTTAATGAATCGTTGAAACAGTTTGATTAGTATATTAATAGCAACACATTTGTACAACTGTTTGTAGTTTGGGGCCTGTGATCGCAAGTAATTGGCTTGAAGAGTCTTGCTCAATCATGATAAAAGATTCATCCATTGGGTTGATAACAAATATTCATTCGTATAACTGGTCTGTTTGACCTTCCAAAGGAGCATGTGGTATGACAAACTGCAGGTATCTTTAGCGTCAAGTTAGAAGACACAAGTAAAGTGTTGAGCTTTCTCCGCTAAGGATTCGCTCGGTGGAAAGGCCAAAGCTACGCCATCACGCTTTACCAACAACGAAGCTAGCATCTTGGAAATAACCACCATAATGTAATAAAAAAGAGCCTCAACAGTTCTTATCGGCCGATAAACCATAAATAAACACCTCCAGATTGTTCTTTTTTTAATCTGTTACTCGCGGGTTTGTCGGCAGGAGCGGCCCCAGTTTCGACGTCATCAACGTCATCGACAACTGCATCATTCCCTGCTTAATCTGGTGTCACTATCAAGCAACACAAACGCAAGCACAATCAGTTAAATCTATCAGGATTTAAGAGAGTATTTGCTTCCACAAGCAACCA
Organism: Fusarium palustre; assembly: GCA_014899045.1. Taxonomy (NCBI): domain Eukaryota; kingdom Fungi; phylum Ascomycota; class Sordariomycetes; order Hypocreales; family Nectriaceae; genus Fusarium; species Fusarium palustre. The sequence continues at coordinate 24,617 of JAAVUH010000096.1, forward strand.
GAATATTCTCTTCCACTTTTGGTTCATCTTATTTCCATCTCAATTAAGTGAATCCACCGCAAAGATGCCTGGAGAAGTGATCGACCGACCAAACCCTGCTCCTTTGGATAGTTCACTTCCAGATGCGGTCCTGGACCTTGCAGCAAAGGCGCCAAAGAAACAGCTCGACAAGAAGATCGCCCAGTCGCTCAACGATTTCCAGCATGCGGCATGTTACATTGCGGGATGTAAGTTGGGCGGCCCAGATGTCTATATGCATATGGCTAATATCAACGTCTAGCTATGATCTTCCTGAGAGACAATGTTCTACTTGAGAGAGACCTCAAGACAGAAGACATCAAGCCTCGTTTGTTGGGTATGTAACGTCCTGTTCCTGATAAGTCCAGACTGACGTTCAAAGGTCATTGGGGAACTTGTCCTGGTATCATTCTTGTTTGGTCTCATTTGAACCTTCTTATCCGCAACCATGATTTAGAGATGATCTTTGTCATTGGACCCGGTCATGGTGCTCCTGCTGCCCTTGCATCTCTCTGGCTCGAGGGATCTCTTGAGAAATTCTTCCCTCAAAAGTATGGCGTCAGCAAGGAAGGTCTACGAAACCTCATCACCGGATTCTCAGTTCCTGGTGGCTTCCCCAGGTAAGACATGTTCTAGATTTGAGTCACAGCCAAGCTAATCCGTGTAGCCACATCAACTCCGAAACACCAGGATCCATTCACGAGGGAGGTGAACTGGGTTACTCTCTGGCTGTGTCTTTTGGCGCTGTCATGGACAACCCTGACCTGATTGTGACCTGTCTTGTTGGAGATGGCGAGGCCGAGAGTGGCCCTACTGCAGCGTAAGTCAGTCCCATTGTAGCGTTGCATCTGCTAATTGTGTAGTGCCTGGCACTCTATCAAGTACATTGATCCCGCCGAGTCTGGAGCCGTCATTCCCATCCTCCATGTCAACGGCTTCAAGATCAGTGAGCGCACCATTTTCGGATGTATGGACGACAAGGAGCTTGTTAGTCTTTTCTCCGGTTACGGTTACCAGCCAATCATTGTGGAGACCCTCGAGGAGATTGATGCCGAACTTTCTGGTGCACTCGAGTGGGCTGTTAGCGAGATCAAGAAGATCCAAAAGGCTGCGCGAGATGGAAAGCCTATCGTCAAGCCTCGCTGGCCTATGATTGTTCTCCGAACACCCAAGGGCTGGACAGGCCCTAAGAAGGTCGATGGTGAATTTATCGAGGGTTCGTTCCGCTCACACCAGATCCCCGTTCCTGGAGCGGGTCAGGATGAGGAGCATGTCAAGATCCTCCAGGACTGGCTGAAGACTTATGGCACAGACCACCTACTCAAGGGCGGTAAGCCTGCAGACAGCATTACGGACATCATTCCACAAAAGGACGACAAGAGACTTGGACAGTTGAAGAAGACATATGATCCTTACAAGCAGCTACAGATTCCTGACTGGAAGTCCTTTGGAGTTGAAAAGCTGTCGGAAAACAGCTGCATGAAAGAAGTTGGCAACTTTTTGAACCAGGTCATCAAGGAAAACCCCAAGAGCTTCCGCATCTTTTCTCCTGATGAACTGGAGAGTAACAAGCTTAGTGCTGTGTTTGAGAATACTGGCCGAAACTTCCAATGGGACCAATTCTCTCGCGCCCAGGGTGGCAGGGTTATTGAGATCCTTTCTGAGCACTGCTGTCAGGGATGGATGCAGGTAAGAATCACGAAAAGACTATACAAACCATCCTTTCTGACATATACCAGGGCTACACACTTACAGGCCGTACCGCACTCTTCCCTAGTTACGAATCTTTCCTTGGAATCATTCACACCATGATGGTGCAGTACTCCAAGTTCAACAAGATCGCTCGCGAGACCAGCTGGAGAGGCGACCTTAGCTCAATCAACTACATTGAGACCAGCACCTGGGCACGCCAGGAACACAACGGTTTCTCTCACCAGAACCCCTCATTCATTGGATCCGTCCTCAACCTCAAGGCTGAGGCTGCTCGTGTATACCTGCCTCCCGATGCCAACTGCTTCCTCAGCACTATCCACCACTGCTTGGGTTCAAAGAATTACGTCAACCTCATGATTGGCTCCAAGCAGCCCACCGCTGTCTTCCTGTCCCCCGACGAGGCTGCAGAGCACTGCAGAAAGGGTGCCAGTGTTTGGGAGTTTGCATCAACTGACAGTGGAAAGGAGCCTGATGTTGTAATTGCTGGTATCGGTGTTGAAGTGACCTTTGAGGTTGTTAAGGCTGCCGAAATCCTGCGCGACTGGATCCCCGACCTTCGAGTCCGCGTTGTCAATGTCACCGATCTTATGGTACTTGCTGCCGAGTCGCGTCACCCTCATGCGCTCAGCAAAGCCGACTTCCTCGACATGTTTACCGAAGACAAGGCGATTTGCTTCAACTACCACGGATACGCCGCCGAGCTTCAGGGCCTTCTATTTGGACGCCCTGGCCTGCACCGCATGACCGTCGAGGGATACAAGGAAGAGGGTAGCACGACCACACCTTTCGACATGATGCTCCTCAACTGGGTCAGTCGATTTGACGTTGCCAAGCGCGCACTCAAGGGCGCCGCCGAGACCAACGACAAGATCAAGGCCAAGCTTGACGAGACTCTAAAGAAGATTGACTCTCGAGTTGAGGAGGTCAGGAAGTACATTGCTGAGAACGGCAAGGGTAAGTTGTCTCAAAGTCCACTAGAACTCTCCAGCGCTAACGTATCATCAGACCCCGAGGACTTGTACGATATGCCCAAGTTTTAGAGAGACTTGCGAGCTGAAATGATAGAAAACGAATAGGGTACTGGAGTGACCAACTGCGATTACGATCTGACGATAGCTATGCAATTATTTAATAATATAATAAATGTTCTCTACATACTTCAACATGAGCTAGATGCGTTCTTCAATGAGTTCAGTATAAACCAATCAAAAGGCTTAAATCGACTTCTTGTAGACGGTTCGGGCAATTCCTGTTTTTCATGGTGGGGCCGAAACAAACTGCGAAGGTCCCAGGGATTACCATGATGATAGTTGAACAAGACACAGCAAAGAAAATGACTACTACAGACAACTTGTCAATAGATTAAACTCAAGACCTTTGAGGTGGTTTGCCTTAACATACTCAATCCTACGAAATGCTGTTGCACGAAGGAGCCTCTGTTGTAGAGATAGTTCATTCAAGCTATGCCATGTAACAGGTCAATACCTAATGATGTGATGGTTTACATTTTGTCAAACTTCTTGTTCTCTGCCATGTGGAGGCAAAGAGCTCTTCACTTCTGCCTCAGTTCTTCCAAAGATACCTCGTGCGTTGCTGGACGGCTTAGGCGGAATGGTAGAACGGCGTTCGAACGTACTTTTTCTGGAAATTCCGATGAGTTGAAACCATTTACTTTGTTGGTCGCCTCGATACCGCATCATTCGTTACTGGCCGGCCTCTGGGGCAAGGGCGGATAGTTGATTCTCGTTCTGATACAAAACCTCAAATCTTCTTCTCAAGTTTTCTCAAGTTTTCATCAAGTTGTTTAAAAAATGCCTGCTCAATAAAAACTGTTCTTGGGATTTCTGTTGACATCCCAGCTGCTGTGATGGTAGTGTCATTGGCTATGCCTTTCTCCTCACCATGCGAAGCGGGTTGATGACTATCGCCATTCATCTTTTGGCTGTTTGTCTTTTGTTGCACCTTGTTGTGAGACTCCTAGTTGAGATTTGGCTCCCTTCGTTCGGCTGTCGATGCGTCCATCGTCTGCTGATTAAGGTAGTTTGCGACATCGGTCTTGGCCGATGACTGTCCAGGATTAGTCTCAACAGGCTTTCCATCAGATTCAGCAGAGTCGTTGACACGAGGCAAAGATGCAGAAGCGGAATTTAGCTGTTTGACAGCATCGATGAACGTATCGGTTTCTGCTTTGAGGGCATGCTTGTCGGCGCTGTCGTAAAATAATAGATGCCGTTCGCTGCGAATCTGCTCTATGGCGATGTGGTTTTTCTCTCCTTCTTCCCGTAGCGCATCAGCCTTGTGTGCCAAGGCGAGCGACTTTCGGGCATTTTCGAGGTCTTGCTTGAATCCAGAGCAATGCATGTCCATTTGTCTATACCCACGAACTGCTTCCTCCGCATATTTAATACCGCAAGGGTATAAGGCAAACATGGCGTGGAGGAGAGCGCTTTGGTCCCAGGTAAGGTGGAGACAGGTCAAAAGAGCTTCGGCCATGGCTCTAGCTATTCCATGCTGTCCTTTCATGAAATGATCAACAACCTTTGCGCAAAGTTTGTCTATCGAGGCTTTGGTATGTTAGAAGACGGCACGATGAGAGTAGTTGCCAAACTTACATCTATCCACATGTTGGCTGTAAACAGGCCTCAGAGGATATCTCTCATTATAATCGACAACAGGTTCTTGGAAACACTTGGTTGACGGCTCCAAGGGTGAGCTGCAGTGGGACGTAGGGGTTGTATCTGAGGATGACTTGTCAGATGGCCCGGAGGATCTTTTGGAGGGTATCTCGTCAGGTGTTGAGTATGATGCCATGGTTCTGATGGTGATGGACAAAATTGATTCAGTGGATATTTGATAAAAGAAGTTGTGATAAAAAGAGATTGAAAGAGTTGAGTTTCGAAAAGGGGCCATTGTTGGGCTTTATAGACACAATCGCGCTTGCCACTTAGGTTTCTTCTCGGTGAGTTTGGGCAAGAAACTTCTAATTGAATCCATTCCCTCAAGACAAGTCCAGACAATAGGCTTTGGTTGGGAGTATGAGTGGCGCCTTCTTATAAAGGCGTCTCCATCAGGGTTTGTTTCTGTTCCTGAATGAAACCTGATAGGACTCTTCAATGTCAAATCAAGATAGACAGCCCTAGAGAGAAACCGTTATTAACATAAATGAGATGATAGCGGAAGCTTCTTCTATCAGTGACCCTCATCATAGAGTTCAGTCGTTACTGTGTTGACCTAGGCAGCCGTTCTGTGTGACATATTTGTCGACAAAGTCAGTTATTGTGAGATGATCTTTGGCATTATGATACACCGGAATTCGATCCGCACAGACAGATTAACCTTATTCTTAATAGCATTGAGAGAATGTAGAAGGCTCGGGCTTTAGTTGAGAGTCAAAAAAATAAAAAATATAAATAAATGAGATAGTATTGTCTAAACTTTAGTATATACACCTAAACTCCCAACCTCTCAACCGAACAAATCACTTACTCAGCCCATCAGACTCAGGAGGTCCCTTGTACACGTGTCTCGCATGAATAACGTACCAAACCGCCGAGATGGCCATAAAGCCGAAAAAGACAACAACGGCGTAGTTCATTGTAACCGCGTTGACAGGGATTGCAACTGGTAGTGTAAAAAGAAAAATCTCAAAGGCAATCCATAACAGAGCCAAGATATTGATGATCCACCCGAATTTATTCCCAAAGGTCCAAGGGGCCGTGTTGACGCCAGCACGGCGAGTAAGCATGGAGAGAAAGATGGGAATTGCGTACGACGCCGCGAGACCAATCACACCCACAGCGATGAAAGCGTTAAAGGCGGAACTTGAACCGAGATAGATGAGACCGAGGAGCATTTCAATGATGGTTGTAAGGGTGAGAGCCAGAATAGGTGTGCCATGGCGCTTGTCAACCTTGGACCACAATCTGGAGAGAGGAATGGCTCTGTCGCGTGCGAAAGCCCATGTCGTTCGAGAGGCGGCGACGGTGATGGAGATGGAGCAGAAGAGGGTCACAATGAGCACCAGAGCGATGAGGGCCATGGCGCCGGCTTTGCTCCCCGTGACTCGGTAGAAGATGACGGGCAAGACTTGACCAAGCGGTGCTTCGAGGAGGATTTCTAGAGGAGGGAGTGTCGCGCAAATTGGGATTATCTAGATGGTCAGTTGACGGTTAGACGGTGTAGGTATGTTTCTGAGACTTACAAAGAATAGTCCCGCAATACAACCAACAGGTACACAAAGAGAAATCGCTCTAGGAAGCTTGACGGTGGCATCACCGCATTCCTCGGCCATAGATGTAATCATGCCAATGGCAGAGAACCTAATTCAGGTAAGAACTCGACTCTGAATTTGATCCAGAGAAAGAAAACTCACGCATAAGCTGAAGGCAGAGCTCCAACCCAGAACCCAAAGTTCCCCCATCCTGACAAGTTTGGATCAAAGTGCCCCTATACCACAGTCAGTTTGCGTATTTTCACCACAGCTGCAATACTCACAAGTGTGTAACTAGGCGTATGCCTCCCATCCTTTGCCTCAGCTGATAAATAGACACAGGCAACAATGATAGTGATAGCCGTAAAGGCAGCGCAGAATGTATCAACGGTCGGAAGAAATCTGTTTCCAAAAGCGACAATGAACCAGGTGAAGACGCAAACACCATAAAAGATGAGCACAAGCTTCCATGGCTGCCAATCGTAGTCGGGAAGGAAGATGCTGACACCACCAGCGAGCAGTGACGCGAAACCAAAGTTGACAGATAGTGTGATAGTCCAGTTGCCCACAAGCCATGTCCATCCTGTTATGAATGAGAGAACGGTTCTGTATTTCGGTGAGGCGATTTGGAAAGACCAGTAGTAGGGACCTGCGGACGTGGGCCATCGGGCAGCGAGTTCGCCGAGGGATATGGCGATGCATTCGTCGAGGATACAGACGACGATCCAACCGAGAAACATGGACAGTTGGCCACCGCCATAGACAGAATTGATGAGAGGCGCGCCGAAACCATACGGGATCTATCGAATTTAGTGCAATTCTATCGACAGGTTGGAGACAACAAACTCACAGCAGCAATTGCTAGCGATTGGAAGAGTAGAGTAAACATGGAACGATTCCTTTGAAGTTCAGGCTTGTAACCCAAAGCTGTGAGATCAGCTTCATCACCGCAGTGGCCGGCTGCCTCATCGTGTTTAGGTACGGAATAACCATGATCGCTTCCTTTTTCTGAAGGCGGATTCATATTGACAGAAGTGAAACAGTCGATATAGTATTGTTAGAAGGGCAGAACCTGTCTAGGTTGAGAAGACATGCATTTTCGACCACAGGGCCGCGTTGTATTTAAATCGTGACGCCTCCATTACAGTGACACCTAGATAGGCCAGAGTCAACGGCACAGAGCGAGCTTGTTATCACAAGCTTCCGCATCACTGCCAGGATAAAACGCCTCCCTTGTTTTCCCCAGATTCTGGATGGGGCAATTTTACCTAGAGGGTATTAGCTTGAAGAGCTATCGAGGCTAAGTTTTGCCCCGCTCTGATACATAGAACCAATTGATGATGCTCGCAAGGGTTGATGGGCAACATGGGTTGCGGTAACTCAGCCCTGATACGGAAAGGTGTGTTTCTGGCACATTGTTAGTTATGTTGCTGGGGTCAAGATAAGGAAACCATATCATGGACAGTGCAACAGCTCTCGAGGGTAGCGGAACGGGATATGTTGGTATCCATGCCCAAAATGGGAAATGAAGTTGATTATCCCCGATACATCCGCAGGAGTGACATGGGAGATCAATTTGTTGACTGAGGCAAACATCAGGTCATGTAATTGGGTCCTTATCTGGCAAAGACATGTCTCATACTTCAAATTCATTATCAGATTGGGCCAATGGATCGAATCTGGCATTGTTTCACTATCGTCGTACAGTACAATCAGATAGCCTGCCGCAACTCCCATGTTACGATAGTAGAACCAACAATTGTGATATGATCAAATCCCTGGAGCCTACCTGTTGTAAACTCGCGTCGCGGACACGTGAACAGATGACAGGCGAAATCCTCACTCATCTCGGTATCGTCTCCAAAAACTCGAATCTCAAAGGTTCTTCCTTATCTAGTTTTGGAACCGCGAGTCGGAGTCCAGGCATAAAAAGAGAGATTCAAGGCATCAAATTCACTCTCCTACTAAAGATAAGCCGGTGAAGTAAAGAGTTACTCGCGTGAAGTAGGCTATTAACTCCGTAGTCGATATAGGGTAAGAAACAATGTCATTTTATTCGCATTTACAAATTTGACAGACACAGCAGAACTTGAATTGATTCCATTGCACTGATCACCGTTGGTTACGTCGTTTCAACATGTTCCTGACGCTTGTCGTGAAAGAGAAACTGCTGCCGTCGATGCCCGTCTTGGCATATTTGTTGCCCAGATTTCCCCACGATCAACATCAGCCGCAACGTGTGCGGGCTGACAAGTGAAGCTTTACCCGAACAAGACAAAAACTCCCGGCTACTCTGTACTATCTTGGAGACCTGCGGGGTCTGATAGCGAGTTGCTGTGATATGATTGCCATGATCATGAGGTCTGATGACGACTGATCCACAAACAACCCTCGGTGGTGAGGACACCCTCAGGCTCTTGGTAGGCTTATCTTGGCTAAACATAGACCATAGAAATGGTCAAGATAATTGCCTCTTTTGTCCATGTTAGCCTCGACTACGCCTATCAGCGAGCGCCAAGGCATCTGAAAACGTTGACGACCGGTAAATGGGGACCGTGGCTTATCTCACTCATCATAAGTAGGTAATTGAAGTACCAATAACATTTTATTCCAAAGTAATAGATCCTTCTATCTTAACGTGTAGAAATATACATTAATATGTCACCGGCTAGATCGTATACTCCAGCCCCATTTACTTTTCCTCGCCCCCTAATCTTTGTATCCAAAATTCAATATTGAAACCAAGAAGTTAAATGATGTGCAAATCAATTGCACTGTTATTGTTTAGTGTGTTCCTCGGCCACCAGCCTCGTCACCGTCCTTTTCGTTATCACCACGAATGACTTCGCGAGTCTTGCCCCATTTGAAGTCGTCGGAGTGGAAGAGAGAGTAAACCAGGATGATGATGTTCATGAATGGTGATGTGAACAAGTGCATAACGTAGCCTACAAAGTACTGCGCTCGCTCGAGATTGTTGCGCGGTAACCAGAAGCCGATACAGAAAGAGTAAAGCTGTAGAAGAAAACGTTAGTCTTTTATCACAACAGATGTAGTGTGGAACGAGGGATGGAACTTACATAACGGAAGAACAAAACGCAGATGAGACCAAGGAAGACAGGGTCTTGCATAACTTCCTTGCCGCGCTTGGCAAATACCATGAGGAGCTCGACAAAGGCAGCGATGATAAAAGGAGTGATGGCCCAGGTGATAACAGCGATAAGACTCTGAAGACGCTCGATGAGGATAATGCCAGGGCGGAAGATCATGACGAACTCGTTGGAGATACTACCCAAAGCCCAACGCTTGCGCTGAGAGAGAAAGACCTTCCAGTCCTGAGGCACAATAGTCATGGCCTTGGCGCGAAGAGCTTGAGCGGTCTGTTTTCCAGGGTGAAGACTGAAGATGATGGATGCGTGAATACTGTCCTCAGAGTAGTTGCCCATGATATGCTGTGTCATAATATCGTTGGGCTTGGGGCAGTATCCGAACCGCTCGCGAAGAACAGCATCGCCAAAGGTAGCTTCGTCAACACGGATGAGCTGGCAGCATCCAGGAAGACAGTTGACTTTTCCAGTGATGCGAGACTGAAACATACGCCGAAGACCTTGGGTTTGGGAGTACTCGACCGACTGGTACAGAGACCAGTAACCCCAGTTGCTACCGTCAAAGTCGACACAGACATGGCCGCAAACACCAACAACCTTGGGGTTCTTGCGAATCTCGACAATCATCTCGTAGATACAATTCTCGTCAAACACAGTGTCGGCGTCCATACCACAGAGATAAGTGACATCGTCAAGACCAGCATTGATAAAGTTGTTGCCAACGTACTCGAACAAGTCATTGTTGAACATGGTGACCACGTTCTCAGAGCGCTGCTTAAAATGGTACAGAAGAGAACGCGCAAAGCAGAGACTGTCTCGCTTGCCCTGGTTGTAGCGCTTGCCCACAAAGACGTAGGGGATGCCCTTGTAGAAACCAGTCTGAGTCCTGACAGGCATAAAGAGGCCATCGCGAGCACGATAGCCGTTTTCAAAAGTTCGTGATGGACCTGGTTCGAGGATGTCTTGGAGGAGATACTCCTGAGTGGTCTTTTCCATGCCTGGACCACGAACATTGCCGTCGACAACGATAAAGATGACACGAGGATGATTGTCGATGTGCTTCTGCGCAATCAGAGAATCGAGCGAGCGCGTCAACTCCTCATATGTCTCGTTGTAGCACGGCAGAAGCAGAACCATCTTCTCCGGCTCAGCAGGGATATTCTCCTTGGGCCGCCACCAGAAACACAGCACGCGCGTACAGAACCAGTGCAGGATGATGCAGATGCACATGAAGGACTGCAAGACGGTGTTTGAACTTAGGAGAACGAGGAAGAAGTAGTACACCTGGTAGTACTTCCAGCCGATGTATATCAGAGCACCGTTGATGCCAGCAAGACCGATGATGAGACTCCATTTCTGAAGACGGAGCATGCTCTTGGACATCTTCTTGAGTTCTTCATCCGAGTCCCAGCGTAGCTTTGCTTCTTCTTGCATGATGGACGAGGTGAAGGACAGGTTCGATTCGTTGCCGTTGTTCGTGAGCCATGATGCATGGGTCACACCCGACATGGGGGTTTGTGCGCCGGGATGGAAGTCGCCATTGATGTTTCGAACGACAGACTATAAGCTGTTAGATGTGTATATATCATGGATATAATTGATGTAACCTACTGAGTCTCTAGACAAGGTCCATCCAGGTCGGAGAGGGTTTGGGGGTACTTGAGGATAAGAGGTGGATGGTCTGGAGTCATCGCTTGAATTGCCTGGAACAACAGGCTTCTTTCCTTGCTGGACTGACATGTTTCCTCTCTCCGAAGAGGAAGACGACGTCCTGTGTCCATTGGTAGGCATTCGACTGGCCATTGTTGATGAGGATCGAATCTGAAACGATTAGTGCATGAACAGTATACAAAATACATGTGCAAGACTCACTATATCCACGGAAGCAATATCAAAGACTTTCCTGTCCAAGACCAAAGTAACGTCGACGACAATAACGAGAGACAATAGCGAGTGACAAGGTCAAAGACCAAGCAAAGGAACAATCCCTTCAACAATGATATCCAAGAAAAGAACAAGTGAGTGATGAACTGAGCCCAAAGAAAAAGAGCAGCAGATAAAACCGGGGGGTAATGAAGCTATAGCAAGATTCTCTCTCTACCTCAGCAACCAGAGCAGAAGAAAAAAGAAGTTGGCCTCCAAGAGCCCGAGGAAAAACCCCTGTTCGAACAACAAAGCGCAATAATCAGGCCTCATCACACTAGCTAGTTAATTATTGTACCGTATGTACGTATGTATGTATGTATGTATGTACCTTGCCTTTGGGGATCACGGATCAGGATGCGCCTCACCAAACTAGCCGTTTGTTCTTCACATAAACTGTTGATGGACCTTTGGGGAGGGGGAACTCCGCATAGCACGACAGCACAGCTCAAAACGATACGAGGGTGGTCGGTACCGCATCCCCCGTGGCCTGGACCAATGCAATGCAATACAATACATTTTCATATCTCAGTCATACTTGCTTTCTCCACGCCACAAGGAACAGAGAAGCAAGCAAGCACGAACAACAACAACAACAGACCGCTTTACAAGCAAGGTTTGCTAAAGCGGGAATATGCAACGACGCCTCCTTCTTTCGTTTAAGCTGAGAAAAGGAGGCTTTCTTCTTTTCCGTTCCGGTGGTTGGAAAGCAAAGACAAACGTGCTTTTGATGATAGGATAGCAAGGAACATGGGAGGAGAGTATCGAAAAGATCGACGGCAAAAATAAAAAACCTGGCCGCACGATTCCTTGCCTTCAGCTTTGCATATTGCAAATTCAGGCTGTCTTTCAGCTTACTCCAGTTTCTATTTTTGCAAGGGAAAGGATGATTCGTACCCAGTGAATATGCAATATGGTTAATTTTCCTTGGTTGGGAGAGAGTGCAAGCTGCCGCCAAGCATACTGGCATCTATGTATTGGGGATAAGGTACCCCTGGTGTCACTGTCGATCTTTCTTTTGCTCACTCGAACTCAGTCATTCTTTTTGTTGTTCCGCGGCTGTATTTCACGGGTAAATTACCGTACACACATGGTACAGTATCCGGTATGCGTTGGCTTCTGTGTGTCGACTGGGATGAAGCTTGTCGATAATCGCGATCTTTGCTCGAACCAGCACGTCTTACACCAACACGGGAAAGAATTTCCAATAAACTATTGATGTATTGCCAGCTGTGAAATACGGTCAGCCAAGACAGCTATGTAGACTAATGGATGTCGAGTCTTTAATAGGAAGTTGAGTAGATGATCTTGATAAAGAATTAAGTGACTGGTCATTGAGAAACGTCGGTAATGTAGATTATGCTATTGTACAGACAATGCTATTGTTCAAAGTCTATACACTAACTAACTAGTCAACATTTGTTTGTAAGTGCAAGTGATAGACATAAAAACTTGAATGTCTAAATCCGTCTTGAACTATAACATCGTTCCCAAGTAATATCGACTGTAACCTTGAGAGTTGCATCCACAACAGTTTGATACTCCAAGAATAACCAACCTTGATGTCAAGCCATCCCAACGGCCTGTCCGTCTTGTTCCCCTGGTCAACGTCGCCTCGCTTCGTCTCGCCATACCCCGGACCTGCAGTAGCCCACCATCAGAAAAGAAGATAGTTTGAGCATACGGAAGTTTTTTTTTTTTCTTTCTTGTTTTAAAAAGAAATATGCAAGCCACGCTTTTGGGCCTCTTTGACTCTTGGCTGCCCACCTTGAGATCTACGCTACCCGATTTGCCCAGACTAGTCCCCCTGTACCTGATCTACCCCCTGTTCTTAGTCTTTCCATCCCTGTCTCTAGTGTCTGACGAATACTTTGCTTATTCTATTATTTCGTCCCGAGATGCTGTGTGACCCCCCTCGTGTCGTAGCCGTCGCCGTAAATACCAGCCCGCAGCTTCATCTGTGAACCTGTAAAGCTACCCCCGCCGCTGTCGGACTCTATAATGGTTGGTTGGCCGGTGATATTTTTGGGCTCATGCATTGCAGTACATGTGCATTTTGGGTGGTGAGAGTGAAACAATAGTTACGCTATATCTCAGAGTCATGACGCGTTTACCTGCGGGAATACGACCTTTTTGTCTTTTCTTCTTTCTTTATTTTCCTTCTCCAACTCTCTATCACTACGGAGTATAAGCAGCAAGTTACTGATCTAGTCTAGCTTCAGGAACTTTTCTCTTTTATAAGTCACATTAGTTTTATGCATGTTTTCTTACGGCCGTGCCACGTATGTTTTGGATCGAGACATCAAATCAGATCATGGATATCGATCGACAGTTTGTTGAGAAGCAAATAAAGTTAAGAATTTTAAAGTCATGATGATCAATCGAGATTAGACGAATCAATGTCAAACAGACAATTGCGGTAAAAGTGACAGACAATATAATATGTATTAACTTTTATAAAATAAAAAAGAAAGCAAAGAAGCATCAGCCTATAATACGCATCCACAGAGTGACACATTAATCCTTTTGACAAGGATGAGAAAGTAAATACTAATATCCCCAAACAGTGTTTCCGTCGTATTACCCAAACATCCCGCAAGCCTCTCCCGTCCCAGTCACACCGGGATGGATCCCGTCCCCCAATATCACACTATTGACGGGTAGACTAACATGTTCTTCAAGTGCACGTACCAAAGCCACTTTGGCATCCAGTTCCACAGTGAGTTGCGCTATTACCGCTATAGTAAAGTCAGTGAGATTTCATCTTACGATATCAGCAGTAGGTCGTTTACTTACCAGTAACCATACTGAGAGCAGCACGTTTTGGATCCATAGTTTCTGCACGACGCATTGACTTCGGAGCCGCAGACACCGTTTGTAGTGTCGTGGATGCCACCACCTGAAGGAGGGGTACATGTTCCAAAGTCAGCGTCGCAACCTGTTCCGCAGTAGCTCGCACTCGAACCGCTAAGAATAACGTTAGCAAGGATGATGCTATGACAAGTCATAGACGGGGGGGCAAAAAGTAAAAAGAAACAAGCTTACCAATAACCATAGAACGAACAGCAGCTACCAAATGCAGACCCCTGGCAAGTGTAACCAGTGTCACCTCCGCATCTCTGGTCGGGGGAAATGACAAGTCCACCTGTAGCCGTAGCCTTGGTGGTAGAAGTCACAGTAGTGGGTGGTACAGTCTGAGTAGCAGCCGCAGTCGAGGTGCTGGTAACATCTCGATCTCGCGAGGCAGCTCGGTACCAATTCGCCCGAGGGTCACCGAGACATTCTCCAACAGTGACAAGTCTGTATCCGCGGCTGCGGGCTGTATCAATCATATACGAAGTCAAGTTGTGCACGGTCTGTTCGTGAACATCATGGGCCAAGACAATGTACTGGTTACTAGCAGAGTTGGTAGAGATGCCCGCAGAGTACCTATTCTTTGAGTTCTGGATCAGTTGGGGACTGTCATTTTCGTAGTCCTTTGTGTCGACGTTTTGGTCCACGACATGGTATCCGAGTCTGGACATCTCAGCCAGGCAACCCGATCCAGCATTGCACTCGAGGTACGGGGCACGCATGTAAGTCGGGATCCAGCCAAACAAGTTGCGAAAGGCCATCTCATTGTAGATCATCTCAGATGTTCGGATGGTGCTGTTGACCTCGTTGAGGTTTCGATGCGTCCAGGTGTGGCTGGCGATGTGATGGCCTGCAGAGTACATGCGCCTCATCACAGCAGGCCATGGGTTGGATGAGTCGTCAATGTGGCCCTTGGCCCTGTTGTTACCAGCAACGAAAAACGTGGCCTGGACATCTTTCGAGTCGAGGAGATCCAAGATATCATTGGTGTAGGTGAGCGGACCATCATCGAACGTAAGAGCAACCACACCAGGGGTCGTGCAAGTCTTGATGATGCTTCCTACAGAGATTCTGTAAGCATCGCGATGGTGCAATCAGACATCGAAAACCTACCATACGGAACACTGCCAAGTTTGGGTCGAGCTATACTCTCCGTGCTGCTTCCACTCGGTCCGAAACTGGTCCAACGTCAGCCATTCATGCTCTGCATAGCTCGGACTTTGAGAGTCTCCATTGCCGACTCCAATATTGAGGCAAAAACGACTTACAAAGTATCACAAGAATCACTGTATTCGAGTTGGCAAGCCGAGCCACCACAAAAGTCACCCGTTGTTCCGCAGAAGCCACTCTCCGAACAACAGGATCCAGCATTGCACGAGCCAATCCCAGGACCACACTCGGCACGCTTCCTCAACTTCGAATGCCGCGGCGAGAGAATGTCGTCGACTGCAAAGACAGGTCCTGCGAGGACAGCCCCTGCATGCAACAGCAGCAGGGAGGCAAGGGTGACGGAACAGCTGTTCTTCATTATGAGATGCAGTAACTAAGAGCAAAAAGAATGAATGCAAAATGATGATGCAAAAGTGACTGTAAATCACGGAAGGGAAATGCGAGCGGCCGGATTGTAATTGTAGTGAAGCCTGTTGAGCGGAGACAGAGTTTTATCTACATGGGGTTGACATAGACAGGCCGGCCGGGCATGACTGCAGCTTCCTTCAGCCAAACAATAACTAATTTCGAATTATCAGACGTATCGAACGCCAAATGTCTTTGCATAGCTTGAACACGAGAAGGCTACAATCAGCCAGGTTGTGTTGTATGTACTAGCCCGATATCCTGGACCTCCATCCCAGACCATGCCCACCATGCCATTGACAGACATCAGAGATCCACGTCGAAGGAGCATCGATAATCAGCCAGCCAGCCATAATCAGTTGAGGTCTGTCTCTGATTTATTGTTTTTCTTTCTTTCGGGCAGGCCATGTGTCGAGCATGCTGATACGAGTGTGGAGAAATATTTCCAATGTGCAGGTAATTGACTGTTCATATTGCAGTCTGCTTCCAATAATTCGTCACCGTGAATTCACTGGCGGATATAACTGTCAGTTATCACCCGCGGGCCTTGTCGCTGTCCGGTAAAAGGAAAGCTCCAAGTCAAAAGAGTGACTGAGTGAATGAGAAGCAATATGATTCCTGGGAAAACAAAGATGCAAGGCACCTGCAGCTATCCATTCTTTTTTTACTCGAGCTTTCCATTCGGGTTATCCGAGTCGTCTTGGCAGACTCGTATTGACTGACCAGTTTCTATTTTTCTTTCTTGTGCGTCGTCGTACCACACCTTACAACAGATTAAAAAGTAAGCTGCTTATCCAAACTCGTCCAATCAACGAGAGGCTATGCCAGTTGACATTGGATGAAAAGTATTGCTTGGGAACACTGCATGGAATCTTGAGCTTAATGTCTTCGGGAAGATGAATGATTGACGTGTTCCGCCAATATGCTTTTTTCAGCTGAACTGCAGCATTATTATGTGGCCAGTCCCTGTAAAAACGAATTGGCAGCCTTGCCAAGTTTGACGATCGTTCCCGTTTCCCGTTGTCGGGTTGATATTGCAACATGTCCCCTGCGCGCCACATTTTATGCACCTGGCAGATCTGCCCCTAGGTTGCTCTTCCGTCTTGACCGGTATCACAGTGGGTCATCGTGCATAATAATCCATGGCTCTCATGTGCCAATCGTTTTCAGTCGGATATAAAAATGGATTGCGGGTGAATTGGTAATCATGGACATCTGCAGGCTTGTCTTGGCATCGGAAAGTCATACTCGTCAGCCCGCAACATCGAGCTATGTCTCATCGAGAACCAGCAAGTCTCAGATGAAAGTCTCTTAATGAGTTGTGTCAGTTCAAGACAGTCTGAAATTGCTTCTTATGTGAGCTTCCGCGCGGCCGGGCATATCCTCACGCGCTAATCGACCGGTGATGGGAAATTGCTTCATTGCAACTTTGGATACGCATCTTCATGTGAAGTGACCCAAACTCATCACCCTTGGACCTGGGATAAGGCCTCGTCGCTCTGTGAAACATCTGAGCTGAGATGGAAAAGAAATGACAGTTCAGACACGTTAGCTGAAAGAGATGCAGTGTTTCCAGCCTAGTCGAGTCCTTGCATAGCATACAGGGGACTGACCAAGGCATTGGTGAGGCTTCCGTAGTTCTTTGGCAAGGTTTCTTTCTTTTCTAGGCAGAGTTGCGAGGTGGCGGTTACTAGTTTCGAGCTTCGTTGTGATTTCAAAATCGTAGATGGGATGTAGCTTGGGGTGATGTGAAGATCCTGCGTGGTTGGATGCATTTCGTATGATGGAACTGATCAGGGGCAGCAAGTACTCCAGTGGTTGGGGCAAAGCTTTCACTCTGGGGGTATCAAGGTAGCCAGGGAAAAAAGTCCCCTCGACTTGAGGCCTGACGCCGCTCGGTACAGACACTGAGCTGACGTGGGGAGAGAGGACGGCACAGCTCTGGATTAACCGGCCGTGTGTCTGTATGTGTTATGATGTCTGGACGAGTCGATCGATATCCTTGATACGAGCCTTGAGTTGCCGGAACGGATACATATGCTCCTGTTGAGCCCCAATGGTTTTTCCGGATCTCTCTTCACTCCACTCCATTCACTCGCTACCTTGTCGATCGTTACCATCATGACCCAGGTTCTTTCAAAAAGTCTCCTCGTCCAGGGGCTGCCCTTTGTCAGCCGCCAGTCAGACACAAAGTCATGGAACTTCTCTAGTAGAGAATACTACGACATCACACCTCCCAGTGAGATCTCTGAGTCTGAAGATGCGTTTCAAGACATCGTGACCAACTGTATCGACACAACTGCTGAACCACTTGTGGCTGTCATCGGTGTCGGTTATGTCGGTGAGCATCTTGTCGACGTCTTCTCTAGAAATCATGATGTTCTTGGATATGATGTATCAGAAGCCAGGACACTGCAGTTGACTCAGAAGCAACCTGTTGGCAGTCGAGCAAGATTCACAAGCAAAGCCTCAGACCTTGCCGAAGCCACTCACTTTCTGATCTCGGTGCCAACTCTTCTTCTTGAAAATAAAACCATCGACTCATCTTTCCTCCAAAGCGCCATCAATGTCGTCAGGCTCTATGGACGCAAGGGTGCAGTCGTGGTGGTGGAGAGTTCAGTCGCCGTGGGAATGACACGGGCTCTTCTTGGTTCTCTGGCCAAAGAACGCGGTTTTTACGCTGGCATGTCTCCTGAACGCGTTGATCCTGGCCGGGTTGAACCACCAGCGCATTCCATCCCGAAAATCGTCTCTGGGCTTGATGATATTGTGCCTGGGTCGCTGGATGCCATCATTCGACTCTACTCTAAGAGTTTTGACAACGTTGTTCCTGTATCGAAGCCCGAAGTCGCCGAGATGATGAAGCTGTACGAGAACTGCCAACGTATGGTATGCATTGCCTATGCCAACGAGATGGCCGACGCTTGCGGTGCACACGACATTGACCCGTACGAGGTCTGTCGTGCAGCTTCCACCAAGCCTTTTGGCTATCTACCTTTTTCGCCAGGTCTAGGAGTTGGTGGACACTGTATCCCCGTCAACCCGTGGTATCTCCTCTCCAACAGCGAATTTCCTTTTCTGCGGGCTGCTGCTGAAAAGATGCACACCCGACCATCCGAGATTGCGCAGCGCGCCGTCACGCGTCTCTGCAACGGCGACAAGACTGGGTTGAAGCCCCGCGTTCTCGTCGTCGGGATCGGATTCAAGCGTGGACAGTCTCATCTGGCAAACTCGCCTGGTCTTGAGCTGGCCAAGAGTTTGGTGAAGACGAACAAGGTCGACGTCGCTTGGGCTGACCCTTTGGTGGCGCAGGAGGCTGTGCCTCAGATCGAGCGCCTGCCCGAATCGAGCTGGACGGTTGAAGCACTAGAACGTGACTTTGACATGATCATTGTCGCATTCCGTCAAGATGGTCTTGATTTTAATGTCCTGGATGAAGTTCGAGGTGTCTTGGTGGAGCGTTGGTGTATTTGAAGTGGAAAAGCAGGAGGAAGGTTGTGGTGGGGTAAAGGTGAAAAGGAACGGGCAATAAACACGAACCCAATTGTTTGCTCTTTCTCAATTAGAACATTTTGTTAATTTTTTTCTTTCTTTCTTTCTTTCTTTCTTTGTTACTGTTTACCTACTATAGCACTAAAATAATTAAAACGAGGTTATGTAAATCGCAACTATTTCACCGTTTATGACGCCGGATGACTCACAACGTTTTCGTATTTGTCCCGTTTCCACTGCCAGTGCATCCTTCAACTCGTATTGTTTGATACGTTACATGCCTCTATTCACACATTAGCTTATGCCGTAGTCAGTTCAGGTCGGCGCAGTCACTCAACCCAGAATATATATATCTGCCCAACAGTTCCTTCGTTGAGTATGTCATTACAGCTAACAATTCCGTATCCGAAATGGCCCATCAGGCAGAAAGACTACCTTGGCAAGCTTTAGCCTCTGTCTTCGACTTGAAACCTACCAACCCCTGTCAACATGACGCTCCCAACCTTCATCCACGAGATGAACCAGAGACAATACAAAAGCTATGTCAATTTCTTGAGGCATTCGTCGATGCCGTGACTTTGGACGTTCGACAAGAGCGTCAGAAATACCCTGAAAAAAACGACCTTCTCGACGTTGGCACATTCTTAAGGAGCATGAATGGTGAAGAACAAGAGGATGGAGAGACACGAATACAATATGACAGACCCTCAAAGAATCAAGTTATTTTGACGGGCGAATTGATCGAAAAGATCACACCGACAGTTCGACGATGGTATCCCCAAACCGAAGATGGTTATATATCAGCCAAATTTGAGCGATGTCCACATGTCGGTGATCCCGATCAGTGCGAATGCGTACTGCCACTTAGAGAGCGTCAACTCGCAGCTTTCCAAGAAAAATACCATCCCAACGACTGTTTAGAATTCAATCATTACAACGGCGAGGCATACCACAATCTGCAATTCGTCAAGACATTGATACTCCTTGGAGAAATGGATCCAGTACTCCAGCTCTGCTCATCTGACGAGTGTCAATTGGCTACATGGTGGGAAGCCAGTTTATGCTTTTGTCAGCGTAGGGATCTTGGATGGAGTGCGATATGCGAGTATGCTATCAAGATTTATATGGTTCTCAACATCATTTACTGTTTTCCGGAAACACGACAGACCGATAACGGGTCGCCCATTGACGACTACCGCAACCTCGTATCATACCAGATGGCCATCCGGCTTTGTACGCTGTCAGATGGGTGCCAGATCGCGACATATCCTCACAGAGACGTATTTGGCATTCAGGACAAGCAATTCAATCGCTATCCGAAGCCATTTGACATGTCTCGCTGGGAGCAGTTCCTAAAGGTAGGTAATCGTTGTCCGTGCCAGACCCCTGACTGCCCCTGGGATCCAGAATGGGACGACAGACCTCCGGACTACAAGCTGGAGTTCTACCCATACGGGCTCATGACATACGACGAGTTTCTTAAATTTGAGAGACCAGTCTCTTATCAACCCCACTCAAACGACGTCTCTCATGTCAGATATATGCTTGGTCAAAAGGGTCTACCAGAAGAGCTAGTCGACATCGTTCTGTCAAAGGCCGATTATATCCCTGGGCGAAGTCTCCCCGTCGATGGGAAGCCGTTTCATCCTGGAAACAAGGAAGAGCTGGGTCGTTATCTCGAGGAATGCTGGCAGCTCATTGTCCGGTGTTTTATGCTCTGCCGCGAACTAGAGGATGATATTGTGCATTTTAAGAAACGCATACGACGCCTGTGGAAGTTTTGCATCGAGGAGATTTTCAATTGTGATTGTAATGGGAATGATGAGCTGTTTTATTTTTCTAATGGCCAATTGTGATGATTGAGCAAGCTTCGTTTGAGCTTTAAGAGCTCTGGACTACAATGTCTAATTTATCACAAGGAATATTAACACACCATCCAATGCATTGAATATCAAGAATATTTTCAATAACCCAATATGACTTTCTAAATAGACACTAATACTCTTTTTTATTATATTTGGGGCAATTATAAGGCTGATAGTAAGAGATGGTACCCATAGACCCGTGGCCTATTTATTTATGTTTACCCGCCCAAGTATAAACCCCAATCTGCCCAGCTAGCAGCATTAAACAAATACCCATGCTAGAGGCATCAGGATTAGGACTCAAGTTGACTTGGCTTGGCTTGACTTGATTTACCAGTAGGTGGTACAAGAATATATGTGGGGCTCATAGGCATCTACCTTTCTTTATTATGACTGCCAGCTCCAACTTCCTTTATTCACGCTCCGTACTCTCATCTCCTCTACATCTACATCTAATCTACTCTACCTCGTCAGGATTTACGTCAGTGACGAAATATGGTTAAACATATTTTCTCATTTCGAGTTCTCCATGCTGCGAAATGATTGGCAAATGGACTGGAGACGAGGCAAAGACGGGTGGAAGGCACATGGCCAGCCTACACTACTTGCACTTTGTCTTGTCAACCATCAATTCCGACGTATCGCGCAACAACTACTATACCGGTCTTTGTCGATCGGTTCTCCCTTTGTATCGAAGGGTTGGAATGGACTCTCCTATGTTCGACTCCTTCAAACCCTCACCAAAAATCCCACTCTCGCGGGCATGATCCGCGCCCTGCGATTTTCGATAGCCGACGACGAAAATGACGTTTCCGAACATGATGGTACAGTGGTAACGTGCTGGGAACAGGACGTTGGAGGTGCTCTGGGGGGCCGGCCGAAGTTATCTCAGTTTGATTACTGGCACCCTTTTGCTCTCCTGGCGCGCACACCTAATGTCGAGCTCGTCATCTGTGATATTAACCACCCCATGTCTCCTATGCCCTGGGTGTTTAGCGGCATCCTGGATCCGGAATACATCACGGGTCCGGAAATCGCCACCTGGGAAGACCGCATCAATGAAGACTTCGATGACTTTCTTTGTGACGCAGCGATAGATTTATTGCGATATAAACAAAGAAAAGGAGACTACTCGCAAAGGCTTACAGAAGCTGCAAGGAATTTATCGGCAAAACATCACCCGCTTCCCAATTTAAAAGAAGTGCGAATCACGGGCGACCATGTGACAGGAGACTGCATACCAGCTTGGACCATGGAACCAATCCTTTTGAACCCAAACATCAAGACATTACGTACACTTGGCATCGACTGGTACATAGAGGTGAAGGGCATGCTTAAGTTGCGGACCCATCAGAGCAACCTGGAATATCTTGACCTTGAGGAGGCGATAGCAGATTTCGATGCTCTCAAAACCATCATGACACGCTGTCCAAAGTTGAAAAGCCTGTCTGTTGGCCTAGCAGACTTATGGCTATATAGTGATGATGGTGATGAACCACTCTACGACTATATTTTTGATTTGGCATAATTTGGAGAGGCTCTTCGAGAGCATGGAGGCAATCTCAAAGAGCTTTCCTTCACGACTTTCCACCACGAGAAGGACGAGTATGACCGCAAGGTCATAGGCGGTTTTGAATCACTCCGCCAGCTTACAAACCTACGACATCTCACAACTGAGTATGACAATCTCCTAAGCGAATTCGAGGGCAATTACTATATCGAGCGCCTTAGCGATGTTCTACCAGCTTCGATCGAAACGCTTCATCTGTGCAACAGCAGACGACTCCCTCTCACCTACTGCGCATCCAAGGTAAAGGTACCAAACGCGAGTCATTTTGTCAAGGCTTTCCTTTCCGAATCTTCGATTTGTGCGCCTAATCTTCGAAAGGTAGTGGTGGAGTGGTGGGAGAGCGTGTCTTTGGAGGAGGAGTGTTGCAAGAGAGATTGGTCTCGAGAGACGATAGATGATGAGTGGAATGTCGAGTTTGTGAAGGAGAATTTTAGGGAGGAGTTTTACGTTGAAGGTTATGAAATGGCTCTTGTCATATTGACCAAGAAGGAAAGAGGGCACAATTAGAGAGGATCATGAGTAACTCGGTATAGATTCGTGTCAGTATGGGCAATTCGGCAGCAACCACTATCCAAAGCGATTAGACGTTTCTAACCATGTGGGTGAGATCTTGTCATATCAGCTTATCACAAATTACGACTCATCAGTCTCGCTTATCTTGAGAGTCAGCCTACTTATTGTCAGTACTTTAGTGATAATGCTGCCACAGTCTCAAGGTGTCAGGAAAATTCGCCGGTGGAGGCATAAGAGACGAAATAATCAGGTCAGCTTATGCTACTTAAGCCAAACCTTTTAAGCTGTTCGTTCTTATGTCCTAAATCCTAGTCTAGAGGCCAAACTTTCTGGAACCCAGTAGCGCAGATATAGTCATCAACAGACGACACTTAGACTGCCTACAAACACCGTTTTTCAAACCACCAAATAGCGACAAAATCAAGAAATACAAGACAAAAACAACGCAAAAAAGGCAAACTCGACGCAGTCATCTTTGTTGGCTTTGGTAGCCTGGCTCAGCCTGCATCACCACACCCCCTCTTGAACAGCCTTCAGTTGCTATTGGTCAAGATGGAACAACTGACCATTCAACGCATACTGATACAGTTACATCGAGTGCTTTTTCTCTACCAACTTGGTTAGTCATCTCATACAGCGTCTTGGAATTTCCAGTTCGGGCTACAGATAACTTTGGGTGACCTCTTAAATGGCTGGATATGACGGGTGAAACCAAGCATCAGCAGACAATATGTCTTGCGGAATGGTTGCCTGCTATGTGAGACAGTACAGTAGTTGAGGCTTGAAATTCTTGTCTGTCTCTAAATAAGGCTTTGCGGCCCCCGAACTTTTCTTTTTCTTCTTTTTGCACTTTTATTATGTGAACACTTTCACTTCACTTTTTGTCTCACCATGGTCGTTCCCCACGTGGTCATCCGCCAAGAGGCCCAAGTCATAACTCAGACAGTTGAGCTCCCATCCACGACTTATACCACGCACGTCACACTAGGCGTGGCATCGGCTGCAGCCACGGACCGTCCCGTCGCTGTCACATCGCAGCACAGTGGCGATGGTCTCAGCGGCACTGAAATAGGGGCCATTGTTGGAGCTGTCGTTGGCTTTTTCATCCTCTCTTTCGTCGTGATATGCTGCTGCTGTCGTCGGCCGAGGAAGCAAGTCAAGAGACGCAGGAGTTACCGCAGCTACTCCGGTTCTGAGGATGACTGGTCGGTTGTGATGCCTCATGAGAACTGGACTAGGCCGGTGCCTGTTCCTGTTAGTCGACCGACACCAGTGCAGTATCCGCCTCCGGCTGCGCACAGAGAGCAAGTTCCAGGGGGACCCAAGTTTCCCACTTACAGGGCGATTCCTATCCCCAATCCTAGGAGGTCAGGGAATCCTCCTCGGACTTATCGGTGACGGAGTGAGTTGTGGGATGGGACTTGAGATACAAATGGGTTCTGACGATTAACAAACATAATATCAATGACAGAAGGGATCGGATCTTGGAACGAGGTTTATGGATCTTGGAATGAGGTTTATGAACGATGGTATTTGAAACGATTTGAGCGAGCGAGCGTTTCTTTTTACGAGTTACGAATTACTGCAAAAACAACATCTGAAAATCGCAAAATAATACTCAAACATGTAAATATACTATATACACGAATACTCTTCATCTTCTCATCTCATCGTCGTCTCATCTAGTCATCGCTCATCCCTTCTCCAACCCAGTACCTATATAGGTACTTAAACAACCTCCTTAGTCTTGTGGTTGCACTTGTGTGAGTTACTAGCAAGCGTCTTCTTCTTTTGCCATTGCTCAAAGCGCGCAGCAATAGCCCGCTTGTTCTTGGGGTTAGGGGTAGTCTTGTCACGGGCAGGAACACCCTTAAGGCTGAGCGCAAACTGAGCAGCAGCACGTCCGGCAGTCTTGGTGTTGAGGGTGAGAGCATCCCAGTGGACGTTATCGATGGTGTCGCAAGCCAAGTGGTAGCATGGGTCGGTCTCTTCGTCGGCACCGGTGAAGATACCGGATGAGGGGATGCCGAGAGCGATAAAGGCGGCGTAGTCGGAAGATTCACCAAACTCCCTGTTTATCCTGTAAGTATCGTGATTGATTTGGGTGAAGTGAGTGCTGGTACTTACTCCCACTCAACCGTCTTGCCCTTCTTGCGAAGCCACGCAGCGAGGATATCTCCACCGACTCTGTCAGCGGGCTTGCTGGCTTGTACCCAGTACTTGGGCTTAGGAGAGCCGATCATATCGTAGTTGAAATAGAATCGGATGCTGTCGGCTTCCTCTTCAGTCAACTGCTCGCCATAAAAGTAAGAGCCAGCGAGGCCACTCCTGTATATTGTGTCAGTCAATGCTAAATGTGTCAGTTGCTGGTTTTCTTACTCTTCGGCACCCCACCAAGCGAAGCGGACCTTGTTCTTGTAACCAGTGTACTTGGTGAAAGATTTGGCAATCTCAAGGATACCAGCTGTTCCGCTGCCATCATCATTGATACCAGGACCTTCCTGGACACTGTCAAGATGAGCACCCATCATGACAACATTCTTAGGGTCACCCTGTTTAGTCTCGGAGATGATGTTCCAGGTCTCCCTTGTTTCATAGAACGAGTCCACCAGCAGAGTGACCTCGAGCGACTCGCCACCTTCGATACGCGTCCTCCAAGCTGTTCCAACCTCGAGAGGAATGACACCGACAGGGACAATGAGCTCGAGGTTCTCGGCGCTGAGCGTAGCACTAGTAATACCCTCACCAGGAGCATTGTGAACGAGAAGAACACCACGAGCACCGGCTTTCTTTGCGAGCTTGAGCTTGTCCGAGATGGCACATGAACCACGCTTGACGAGAACGAGCTTGTCCTTGGCATCAACACCCTCCCACTGGTCGGCGAAGCATCCGGATCCGCGCTCATCGTCGACTGGTACAAGGGCCAGAGGAGCCGTCACACCACCAGCCGGCGTGCCGATGTTGTAAATGAGAGTGATGACATAGACATCCTCACCGTCAGGTCCTCGTACCTGGATATCCCTTGTCTGCTCAAAGGTGTAGTTGAATGGTTGGATGTGAGTGTCGAGGTACCTGTTGTACTTCTTGAGCTCCTTGTAGATGTAGTCG
Organism: Fusarium palustre; assembly: GCA_014899045.1. Lineage (NCBI taxonomy): Eukaryota > Fungi > Ascomycota > Sordariomycetes > Hypocreales > Nectriaceae > Fusarium > Fusarium palustre. Next base: position 50,561 of record JAAVUH010000096.1, read on the forward strand.
AGCGAAGCCTTGTAGCCGGGGAGACCAAAAGCTCGGTTTCCGCCGTGCTTCTTGCCGATGCTATCGAGGTCTACAAGAGTCTTTCGAAGTCTATAGTTGTTAAATCTAATTGAAGACTAGATGCAAGACTGTCATGCTTACTTGGACTTTTTGATGTCGCCTTCGACTTGGCTGGCTGTCAACTTCTTGGTAGCTGACACCTCCGAAAAGAGGAGAGCTCCGTAGAGCAAGGCATTGAAGAACTTCATGATCAGTCACTCAATTGAGTCGGGATGACTTTGATCACAAACAATGCGACAGACGCTCCATTATATAGGTGAAAGAAAAGATGTACACAAGCCATGGCAGGGTCAGGTGGACCAACTACAATGATCAATCACTCATCATCTTTACTCCAAGAGGCAACACCAGCTTCTGTCTAGCTTGGACTTAGCCTATCGGCAGAGGATGCAAAATTGGCAGGTCGTAGCACTCAAAAGTCTTGGCATCGACTGGTGCTCACAACCCATGTTGAAAGACAGCTTGACAAGATAAGATCTACCAGGGAGCAACAGCGAATGCGGGGGTGAAGCCAGGACCGGGGCGATGGTGATAGGTTCCATCAGAAGTGGCGGGAGGAACTATTGTAAAGTGGACAAGGACTTTTGAAATGCTGTCAAAAGTCGGAGATGGATACAATATGCTTACTAGAACCAAGTAAACTAGGATGGGAAGATAAAGAATGAAGGCTGGAGAATGTTGGTGAGTGGCCAAGTCTCATCATGAACCAGGGATTCTGGTTATAACCATCTTTAATCTTACCATGAGAGTCCTTTGCAACAGGACACAATGACGTGATTTAGTGAGATAGTTTCATGATATCATGTATTACGATCAGCAAGATCTTATTGGGTTACCAGACACAGGATGCTGCTTCTATTATAACCGTGAACCGTGTAATTCAGCCTCATCACTTAACTAGATGTCCAAAGGTAATGCAGACTTGATGCTATTAAGCTTAACTTTGGCGATAAGCTACCGGGTAACTCTAACGGCTTTTATTCCTACTCACCGCCTACCAAATCAGCTCTTTTTCTAGTCCGGTTCTAGAACGGTTTCCACAGGATAATCTCGGCATTGGCGGGGCAAAAAGTTTAGTTTCTGTCTGTCATACCGCTACAGCCCCGCCACAGCAAACAGTCGTTTTGTCTCGTGGCGTGCTTTTTTCTTTTAATTAATAAAGTGGTCTTTCTTCTTCTTCTTTTTTCTTGTCATTCTCTCTTTCTATACAACTACAGAAATCAGCAAACATGGCGTCCCAGGTTCCTCACGTCTTGCCTCGCGCTGCCACAGTCCATTCTGCGACTGAACTCATCGGTAACACCCCTCTTGTCCGACTCAACAAGATCCCCCAGTCGCTGGGTATCGAGTGCGATGTCTACGTCAAGCCTGAGCTTTTCAGCGCTGGCGGTAGCGTCAAGGATAGAATCGCCCTGCGCATGATTGAGGAGGCCGAGAAGAGCGGCAGAATCAAGCCTGGCGATACTCTGATCGAGCCTACCAGTGGAAACACGTAAGATTCACTGCTAACCATCAGGTAAAGACTTTCGCTGACTCTGGTGCAAAATAGTGGTATCGGTTTGGCTCTCGTCGGTGCCATCAAGGGCTACAAGACCATCATCACCCTCCCCGAAAAGATGTCGGCCGAAAAGGTTTCCGTCCTCCGTGCCCTTGGCGCTACCATCATCCGTACTCCTACACAGGCTGCTTGGGACGCCCCCGAGTCTCACATCGGTGTCGCTCGACGTCTCGAAAAGGAGCTTCCCAACGCCCACATCCTCGACCAGTACAGCAACAAGGACAACCCCAACGCCCACGAGTTCGGCACTGCCCAGGAGATCTGGGAGCAGACTGGTGGTCAAATCACTGCTCTCGTCGCTGGTGCTGGCACTGGTGGTACCATTACTGGTATTGCTCGTGGTCTCAAGAAGCACAACCAGGACATCAAGGTCATCGCTGCAGATCCCCACGGAAGTATCCTTGCCCTGCCCGAGATCCTCAACCAGGACCACATCAACGAAGGTTACAAGGTGGAGGGTATCGGCTACGACTTTATCCCCGATGTTCTCGACCAGCACATCGTCGACAAGTGGTACAAGACCGATGACCGAGAGTCTTTCCACCTTGCTCGCCGACTCATCTCCGAGGAGGGTCTTCTTGTTGGTGGCAGCTCTGGTTCTGCCATGGCCGCCATGCTCCTCGCCGTCAAGGAGTACGGTTTCAAGAAGGGTGATGTCGTCGTTGTTGTCCTGCCCGACAGCATCCGAAGCTACCTCTCCAAGTTCGCCGACGACGACTGGCTCGCTGCCAACAACCTCCTCCCCGTCAACGGAGTCGAGTCCACCGTCAACGGTAACGGTGACAAGAAGAACTCTGACCCCTACGAGGGCGCCACAATTGCTGCTTTGCGTCTGAAGCCTGTCACATCTGTTGGTGCTACCTCCACCTGCTCCGAGGCCATCGAGACCATGCGCGACAAGGGCTTCGACCAGCTCCCCGTCCTCTCCGCCAGCGGAACCAAGCTCGTCGGTCTCGTCACCCTGGGTAACCTCCTGAGCTACATCTCCAGCGGCCGCGCCACAGCCCAGAGCTCCGTTTCCGACGTCATGTTTGATTTCGCCCGTCTCGACGAGATCGTCACCGATCCTCGCGAGTTCGCCTCCCCCATCAACCCCGGCAAGCGCAGGCAGTTTGTCGAGATCACAAAGGACACACCCCTCACCACCCTTAGCAAGTTCTTCGAGTGGAACAGTGCTGCTGTTGTGACTGAAAAGTCGGGCGACTCCAAGTCTCTGTCCAAGCCCATTGCTGTCGTCACAAAGGTTGACCTCCTTACATGGATGATCAACAAGAAGTTGTAGAGAAAGAGAGAGAGAAAAAACCTCGCGAGAGGGTAGGAACGAGTACTCATGTTTTCAACGACATTCACGTCTGGCGTTCCAGGATACCTTTTAGAAAAAGAGTTGGATTATTTGGGTGGATAAGTTTGTTTGATAGACTGCATTTTTGGGCGGTAGACTCAACATCTACATGGCATTTGCGATGGGAATCATCTACGTGAATTAAAAATGTCATTAATATAATTGTGTCATCCAATTGAAACCCCCCTTGCTTGTGAATGTTCCGTCGCTTGTTATATACGCTGAGCAATCCACCACCACCACTTGTCTGCACCGGGACCGTCGCCAGTGACATTTCCAGGGAGAACATCGACGTCGATGTCGAACTCTTGGAGCTGGTTGAAGGTGAACTTGGAAGAACCGTACTCGCCCAGCCAAGAATCCTGCTCCTCTGAACCGATGTCATCAGACCCAACACCGGAATCCAAAAGTCCCTTGCTTCGCGAAGCACGAATTCTTGTCAGCTCAGCCTCCAGGTTGGTCCTGACGAGGGTCGATGGCAGAGCAGTAAAGAGGTCCATCTTGTTGGCGGCGATGAGAATCGGGATCGAAGTCTTGGTCTTTGTATTGGTGGCGCGCTTCTGCAGGAACAGCAGGACATCGTAGAGGTACGCGGCGGTAGGGGCAAGAACCTCGGGCTCTCCAATAGCAGCAGCATCCACGACGAAAACAACAGCCTTGAGCTTCTCAGTTCGGTTCAGCTTTCCCTCAGCCACGTTTCGCAGCTTGCCATGTCCGGGGGTGTCGATGAGCAGGAACTTGGTGTAGGTGCCGTCGTGGACATCGTGATTACGGTACGAGTGCTTGTGCTCAGAATCGGTGGAAGCGTTGAGCTCGACGTCGTGCGACACCTGGGAAGTGTGCGTCTCGGTACCAGTGGCGCCGCGCTCAAAGAGCGTGAGGAGTGAGGTTTTGCCAGCGTTTGCGGGACCGACGAGGAGAACGCTGGGAGGGACGGTATATGTCTTTGAAGAGGCCAGGAGAAGGTGAAGAATGACAGGAGCACCGATGATGATGAGAGCGCCAATGAGGATGGTGGTGAGCGAGGGGGTCATGATGGCCTCGACGACCTCGATAAAGTTGGCCATGGTGAGCGGAAGTGCGGCACCGATTGGCGCCTGTAGTTGTCGCGACGTGGTATCAAAGCCGGAAATGCCGATGCAAGGGACAAGAGAATCCTGGGGAGGCTTAATTGTATACTCGACGTCGTCCTTAGTTGCAATCGCTGGGATGACGTTGCCAGCTTCCAAGCAAAAACGTTTGCTGTCAAATTGGTAGAAGCTGTGGGATAAGAATATCTGGCCAGCCCACCGGAGAGCTCCTAGACCGGCCTCCCCACTCCCATGGACGCTCAGCCTCAGCCACAGAAGATCAAATACGTTGTAGCCAATAAGTAAAGTGCCACTATATCAGAAATGGGATTAAGGGGAGATGGGGGACGTAATGAGCCACAAAAGACCCTGGCTTGCAATTAATTAACTGCTAGTCTAGCCTGCCCGGCAAGTTTGAGGCGGACATCGACGGCTTTCTCCATCTTCATAGGGGGAAAAGGAAGAATAGGAGGGTCTAAGCTCAGCCGCGCTCGGCATCACGGCTTCTAGGTAATACGTAGGCCTACTCCACGCGCTGTCTCCTTCAAAATTCAGCCAAGACTCAGCCAAGCCAGTTTATTCCGGCCTCTACTTTTTTCCCTTGTCTTGTTCGCTGTTTCTCTCTTTTTCCTTACGTCCAAAGGTCCCTCTGATTGATAATGTTTATCTTGTACGAATAAACCAAGTCGTCTTTTCAACCATACCTATTTTTGTCTCCCTCATCGAGCTTGTCCTCCCCACGTGAAGTAAGCTATTACGACTACAAACCTACGTCGCACGAAAGCCCTAGCCTATGGGCACAATTGCTATGGCGAGCATAAACACGACCAGTACATCAGGCGGATCAGCCGCGCCAATTCAAATGTCCGGAAAAGCGAATGCTGCTACACCCAAGCTCAACAGCGAGGTCGAGATGGGTAGTCTGCCGGGAGATGCCCAGAACCAGGAGGATGACATTATGCAGGTCGCCCGGGTAGGAGACGTACCGGCTATGGAGAAGCTCTTTGAGTCGGGCGAGTACGATGCGACCTACCATGATGATGAGGGTATCACGCCCTTACATGTGAGTACTGTGCAACGCGACGACGAGTTGCGGGAGACGAGGATTAGCTGACCGGTTTCTCCAGTGGGCTGCGATTAACAACCAATATGCGATGTGCAAATTTTTGATCGAACACGGCGCCGAAATCAACAGAAAAGGCGGCGAATCCATCGCAACTCCTCTCCAATGGGCGGCCCAGCGATGCCATTACTATACCGTCAATCTTCTTCTTCAGCATGGCGCTGACCCCCTCGTCACCGATGCTCAAGGCTACAACACCCTCCATATCTCTACCTTCAATGGCAACGTCCTCCTCCTTGTTCTGCTCTTGCATCAGGGAATTCCCGTCGATGTTCCCGACACCTTTGGCCACACTGCGCTGATGTGGGCTGCTTACAAGGGCTTTCCCCAATGCGTCGACCTCTTCCTCCGCTGGGGCGCAAGTGTTCACGCGACCGACGAACAAGGCTTCACCGCGCTACATTGGGCTCTGGTCAAGGGAAGTCCTGGGTGCATCCTTAAACTTATTGAGTACGGTGCCGATCGATTTGCAAAGACACAGACGGGCAAGACTCCTTCTGTGACGGCCAAGGAGCTCAACACGGAAGTCGCCTGGCATAGGGCGCTGCGGGAATGCGGTTTCGATGAGGACGGCCACTCCGCGGTGCCTCCTTGGCCTGGTGCTAGCTACTTCTTGAAGGACAAGAGGAGTTTTGTTACTAGGTTTTTGTTCATTTGGCCGTTTGTTTTGGTATGGGCTATGCTCGTGGCCATGTCGAGTGCGCCCGTGTACATTGGTGTGCCACTTGGAATTGCCGCTGTTTATGCTATTCAGTGGGTTGCTCAGCAAGTATTGGAGTATGCACCTTCAGATATGCGACATTTCCATAAGACGGTACGTAATGGTGAATAGTTTCGTTATGAACGACTGCTAACATATCTTAGCCTTGGTTAACTGGCATCTTTGCCGCTACACTTTTCTGGACAGGTGTAAACTGGTTGACGACAGTCCTTTTTGCGACAACACTCGGCGCAAGCCAAGGCAAAGGCCATGGCCTACTCAACCTACTTTTTGCTATCTTTTTCGGGTTTACAGTGTATTTCTACATCGCCAGCATGAGATACGATCCCGGTTTTGTCCCCAAGATGAACGGCATTGCCGAGCAAAAGGCTGTCATTGATGAGCTTCTTGCGCAGTGGAAATACGACGAGACCAACTTTTGTGTTACTTGCATGATTCAGACGCCTCTTCGAAGCAAGCACTGCCGTCGCTGCCAGCGATGCGTTGCCAAGCATGACCAGTAAGTAGTTTGTCTTGGTTGGGTTCATGCATATACTAACTAGCTCAGTCACTGCCCGTGGGTCTACAATTGTGTTGGTATCAACAACCATCGACACTTCTTCTTCTACCTCATTTCACTCACTATGGGTATCATCTCATATGACTGGTTATTGTACTACTGTAAGTTGCTAGAATTATGAGGTTCATGTTACAATGTCTAATGGTTAATGCAGACTTTGACACTGTTAGCAAGAATGCTTCAGAAACTTGCAATGTCCTCAGCCCTACTCTCTGCAAGTACATCAACGCCGATTCATACACTTCGATTCTGGCTATCTGGATCACTCTGCAACTGCTCTGGGTCACCATGCTTTTGTTCACTCAATTCATTCAGGTCGCGCGGGCCATGACTACATATGAGAACATGTTTGGTATCCGTGATGGCACCAACATCACTGCTCTCACATCTACTGGCGCGCCTCTTGATCCTAACCACCCGTCTCTATCTGCTACAGCACCCCCGGCTGCTCACTCTCACAAGCACAAGGGTGGTATGCTCAAGTCACTGAGCCGTACCCTTGGTGTCGATCCGTTCATCGAGACCATCACCGGACGCGGTGCTGTGTCGGGCAAGAACAAGCGCAAGAAGAAGAACCCCTACAGCAAGGGCTGCCTCACCAACTGCAAAGACTTTTGGTGTGATCCTGCCCCTATCTTTGGCCAGCGAGAGAACGGATCTGCAGTGCTCGGTGGCGAGAGAGTTGACTATACTGCCATGTACGAGAGTCCAAGCTTGATGACAATCACGGGTCGACGAGATCGCGGAGGTTACGAACAAGTAGGAACAGAGGACGTCTAGACCGGAGTAGACGGGACTATATTTCTTTTGGAAGCCGAGAAAGCAGTTTTGACTGGGTGGGGTTACGTTATATGACCAACGACGATGGACTGTGTTGACCACGGGATAAGACGGGATGGTATAAACGATGGGGAAGCATGATGCATTACGAACTGATTATACTATATGTTGCGTGTTAAGATGTCAGAGTGAACTCAGGTAGACGAAACCCAATGGGGTAAATGACGAGAACTGTACATTAGCAGTGGGATGTAATATTAATACTCCAGAGGATAGCTTGTTACATCACGACATGTTGGATACAGAAGCTCGAGTTTCAGAATGATTATGAGTTAACTTGTAGTAGACCTTGTGGCCGAGTGACCCACGACCCTGTGAAGTCCAAGACAGGTTTAGATGCCGTGAGTCAAGTCGATCTTGTGGCGTCGACTTCTTGTGAGATACCTACGTAGATCTATAACGGTTTCTCCGGTCCATCACACTAGTTGGTTCGTAACGTAACCCGGCAATTCCTTCGTTTCGTCGAAGTGGTGCTGTCAAAGCGCGAACCACGTTCCGCGTGAATTGTGTAACAGCGAAAGCCGAATGAGACCCTTGTTACTCGTTGAAAGCTGAAACATGACATATCGATTGATCTTTTTTCTTTCTCTTCTCCACCAGCAAGCGAGAGTAGGTAAGCCAAGAAATGGACTTTTTTTCAAGACGACGGATGAGTTGACTGAGAGTAGTATTACAAGAGGTGCAATTATCCAGTTTGTCAAAGGTTATTAGGCCAGAAAAAATGTGTTGCCATGTCGAGTTGGCTGGAACTTCTGGTAAGCTGCATGGCCCTGGTATTTCTGATATATGAATTCTACTAGCCGGGGGTTCACGATAATCTGACATCTTCCAGCCCACGTGCCAGTATATGTATTCGTGTTTGTCGAGTAAAACCTTGCGCAATCGATCTCAACGGTTTTGTTAACCAGATTCGATCGTGCATATTGCATTCTTGTACAACTTGGCAATGCCGTGGAAAGAATACGGACAGGTGTTTTGCCTTTCTTAGAGACGTCGCGGCATTTACTGGCAGGGGTTTCCTTGTCAAGAAATAGTTGCGAGGAAAGTGGGTATGGGATATGACTGGGCATATTTCGTCGGTCTTGTTCTCATACACGTTAAAGCAGGTTTGGCATAGAGGAGATCAACAAGTGACATGTCTCGAGTTTATGAGGTGAATGATGTCAGAAGAAACAAAGCAATAAGTGAGTGACATGGACAATGGGCCGAGTCATGGCCTGTATAGACTTTTTCCACTCTCGATTTTCTCAAGGAATACCATAGTTGACAAAGCTAGACCATTCTCAGTCCTGTAACGTATTTCTGCAAGGGTTGTTGGAGCGGGCCGTGACGGTTTGATCAACGGTTCTTCGTCCACTCCACTCGTGCAAGATCTAGACGCCAGAGTTGAGAGGGCGATCTTCTCACAGAGCCATTGAAGCGTAAGTGAAATACCATCAATAAGATCATCATGATAAGTATAGTGTCATGTGGTGTGAGGTGATATAAACCTCAATGCGCATAGAAGGAGCCAAGACATTGTTTGCGATTGTACCTGCATGCAACCATAAAGCAGTTTTGGTGGTGATATTGAGCTTGGCAACAGGTCAGCTCCCTCATTTATTTGTTTTTTGTCATTCATACTGCCAAGTCTTCCATAGCATAGCCCAGTCTCGGTTGTCTCGAAAGGACTTTACTTCTTTTTGGCTCCGTAATTCTTTCAGAAAGAGACAACTGCTACTCTCTCGGGACGGCACTTGCGCATCGCGTACCCGGATGAATAGCTATTCCTGTCTGGGGTCGGCAGAAGAACACAACCCCTGGAAGCGACTGTGGATGCCAAACGATTGACCACCGGCAGGCATTGTGCTGCCTAGCAGTCATGAAGCTTGATCGATTGTAAAAATGACGTCTCGAACTTGGAATATATCGGATCGACAATCTATAGCATTGCAGGTATTCTTCAGCCTGCGGCAGTTAAAGTGCAGAGTCAAAGCGAGATCAACCAACTCGTCATCAGGATCAATATCGATACATGTTAACAAAGTCGATAAGCAAAGAGCCATGATAATGTCTGTGCGAAAAAGAGTGTTTAGACAAGAGTGTCTCGCATCTAGAGACCAGGACCAGGGGTATCTCTCAGGCCAAGAGCCATTCAAGATCGAGTGTGTCAATGCATCCAGATCCATTGCAGGGGTACTTGGAGCCAGACAAAAAGCTGACTACAAGGGGGGAAAAAAGAAAAGAAAGGGAAAAAAGGTGATGTTTACTGGAGCCTATCTGTTTTTGGTAGTTGCAAGCCGGAAGACTCGAGATGCGAGAATAGGGAATAGTTCTTGAAGCGTTTTTTTCATCTTTTTTTTTCCAGACAAGTGATGAGTGACCATATCATTCAACGACAAGAGAAGGGTTTATGTGGTAGTGAGCCATGTTCTCTAGACCGGGTTCGTTTTATCCGAACTTATGCAGCTTAATTCGAACTACAGTCTTTAACCAATATCATGACGATGACTTCATGGTAACTGGAGAACATCATACATGTAGGGAGAAAAAACACAAAACCAATACATGTGAACACGCAATCCATCGGCGATGTGCTGTATATACGGAAGACCTCCGAAGGAGAAAGAAGAAAAATAGTGATATGCACCAATGGTTCAATTATTAGTCTTTCTTCAAGCCCCTTCCAGTGGATGGGCTCTGGGTATCAAATAGTAGATCTTCCACAGCTCTCACCCCTGTTATATCCATCTTGAATACTACAAACTGCTTTGCTGCATCATATCCAAGACATTACCCCTGGCCATCAGCACCAAAGCGTACTCACGTGAGATGTGTAGCACAGCCTTTCAGCCCTCTTGATATCTATGTATCTGCAGTTGGTCGGTTGCTGTGATTGCTGCAGTGACTGAAATCTCAATTCCGGGTTACCTGATAACCGGGTACCAAGGAAACAAACCGGTGAGACATGCAGCGTTTTGACTGGCTCACTCGCAGAAATTGAGGCCGTACAATATATTTTTGCTTTTTACTGTCTTCCGAAATCTTCAAGCCCTGATTTATGCATTTGCTTGGAGATGGGGACCAGTCCACAACGGAGCTCAACTCTTCAACAAGGTGTTCTTTAAGGATACAATATGAATTCATGATGGACTATTTAGCTATAGTGTCCCCTCCTTGTCTCCCCCACATCTAAACGAGAGTATCCTCGTTCTGTTTGACATGGGTGCCAAGGCTCGTTTATAGACAGGGTTACAATACTATAACAGACGAGGACGCTACAAAATGGAGAAGTGCATCACAGACAAACAAAAGCAACGAGAGGTGTATCTATGTCTTTTTCTTTCTTTTTTCCTTTTCTTCTTTGCCTCTGATGGTCTGATACATTATACTATTCCCCTTTTTGTAAGTGAGATGTCACTTTTTCCTCTCGCACGATTCCACTGGAACTTACTCGGCCAAGCGGCTTCGTCGTGACAGGATGGAGATAGTACACCATGGCACAAGAGAAGAGGAAATAGACGCGAACAGAATTCCAGTACGTACTACGAGTTTGCCCATATCTGTACCACGGTGGAGTTTGGAAAAGCCTTCTGTATTCTTTTTACAACCTTGCTCCTTGTCCATTATATAAAGAGATGCTCTCATCCCATCGCGAGTCGTGCTACTGCTGCATGTCTTACCGTGCCCATTTATTTATATTAAAAAAAGAATAAACTCGCATGTTTCTTACAGGTACGCCGCTATTACTTTTTCGTTTACCAATATATACTCTCTTGGCGTCGATCGTCCTCAGCGTATAAGGAGTTGCTCTCTTCACCATGGCTTCTCCTATGGTAATCCCAATGATTCCTCCATTGTATCTCATGGAGCCTCCTCCGGGATATACGAGGAACGTGGAAAACCCGCCTAGCAGTGCTGGCGCTGTCCTACCCGTTGGGGTAGCGACTACTGGCGTTGCGTTCATCATTGTCATTATTCGAATCCTCACGAGGAAATTCGTTGTTAAGAGTTCTCTGGGAGTTGATGACTGTAAGTTCTTATTCTCTCCACTTTTGCAGGGTTGACCATGCTAACTCTGATAGACCTATGTATAGCAAGTCTAATCTTCTCTTTTGGCTTTTTTGCTATGGCACTTATGCGTAAGTAAAATCCTATTTTTATAGAGAGAAAGTATTCCCTTTATCTAACAGAAAGTAGTTCTAGATGTCGGCGTCGGAAATCACACATGGGATGTCCCCATACGACCATATGTCCCCAAGTTCTGGCAGTACAGCACTTCATCGAACCTCATATACTGCGTCAGCATCAGTCTCTCCAAGCTCTCCGTCCTCGCATTCTACCTTCGAATCTCCATCGACAAGATCGTTCGTAGAGCCGTATACTTCTGCATCGCCCTCGTGTGCGCCTACAGCCTGGCCTACTTCTTGCTCGTCATCTTTAGATGCTGGCCTATAACCGCGAGTTGGGACCCGCTCCAACAGGACAAATGCTTTGATCTAAGTATCCTCGCTATATACCTTATCGCCTGCAGTGTCGCAGTCGACCTCTTCCTCATGCTGATCCCCTTCCGCATCGTCAAGCCTCTGCAGGTTCCCATGCGTCAGAAGCTCGGTCTTGCGTTCCTCTTTGCGACAGGAGGTTCCATCATCGGCGTCACCCTCAGACGACTCACCATCGTCCTTCCCTTGGTCGATAGCCACGACTACACATGGGAAATGCCACCGCAGATCATCCTGAGTTACATCGAGGTCAACCTTAGCATTGTTGTTGTCTCGATCCCTGCTCTCAAGCCCTTCTTCAAGCGCTACATCCCCATTCTTATCCAGCCTCGAAGCCCTTCCCAGGACAAATCCCCCAAGAACAGCGCCAACAATCAGGAGAAGGGGAGTGGCTGCCAAAACGCCATCGACTCATATGAACTATCTCACAGAAAATCAGACGGTCCGCAAGATGAAGAGGCACGGTTATGGTACAGGGATCCTGAGCAGGGCGTCACTGTCGATTCTGATGGATTCAGGCAAGATATCGAAAGCTTTGATAGTGTGGCTGACCGTTGTCCTTCTCTGACTCAGAAGCCTGAGCCAGCAGTCGTCAGTTTCAGTACCAGGCAGTCACACAATGCCAACGGCATTGATGTCAGTAGGGAAATAGTCGTGACATATGGCCAAGCAATATAGTAGAACCACTGGAAAAATTGGGGACATAATGAAATTTACGAATAACTAAATACAAGCGCTGCGTCGCTTTACCAAGAACATATCAAAATACTTCCAGGACAGTATGGTGTCGATAAGTCAGACACGACAGGACGTCCACGAAGGACCGGAAACATATCCTTCGATTACATCACAAGGACTATGAGGGGCTGCTTTACATGGCGTCAAATGGATAGGAACATGGGTTTTAACCAATTTCACAATCAGCGATCCTGTTGCAAAGGGACCAATGGGACTAGATAGCCTTGTTTTACCGTTGATAGCATATCACGCAGTATCAATGTTGACCATGATACTTTATTACAGTTTACAAGATTATATCTTTACCAACATCCATATGCCCCTATCTGATGCAAGCACCCAAGTCGTGATGGCCAATGATTGGAGTCATGGAGAAACAAATCATAGGCTTGTCCCTTCGTCTCTAGCATGATATCCGTTTCCATTGGTGAATCTCTCTTCTTGACTCACCACAGCCTTGGGAAGTCCAAAGCCAACGCCAAAAAAGACAAAGATGGCCCATTTCCATCGGAAAGGGTTGATGACAACACAAAAGAAGAACCACCAGAGAAGCTCCAGGTAGGTAAAAAAGTCAAAGGCGCCAGTTGGGCTGGTAAGTTTAAGAGTCTTTGTCAAGTCGATCCAGCGCTGCATCCAAAACGGACTAGGTCGAGACAAGGGGTCCATGAGAAACATGAGCAAAATTCTGGTGTAGATACCAATGTGCCAGTTACCGACTGTTCCGATGGCGTTGACGTAGGTGCAGTTAATGGCCGAGACGGAAGGGTGGGACGGTGGGAATGTCTGGAGATACCAGTTGGGCGGTGGGTATGGCTCTCTGAAGCAGTCGTCAGGGAGAAATGAGAGAGAAGGTCTCTTGTAACCAGTCGCCATGACGATAACGTCTGCGTCGATGACTTCTTCATGGCCAGGACCGCCTTGGGGAACACCCTTGGCTCGTCGATTAACACGAACTCCTTTACGAACAAACTCATCAATATCGCAGCGGACCCATTCTGCTTTACCTTCTCGAAGCTTATCCATAACATCGGAGTTGACCATGGGTGTTTCCATGAACAAACCATGGCTCTTATCCGGTGAAATGTTCTCGAGATCTCTGTAGAAGAACTTGCGGAGGAAGAACTCGGGGATGAAGGACAGAACTGTCTCTTGGCCGAATATGTTGAAGCTAAGAAGAGCATCGACAAACATGTTGCGAGGAATAATCCACTTGTCTGAGCGGGAGAGGATGCTTACTTTGGCAGCGTCTTCTGCAAAGGCGAATTCAAGCGACTCTACTGCAGAAGCACCACCACCAATAATGGCCATTTTTTTACCCTTGACATCTTTTCTAAACCGGCGTCAGTCTTTTTTATTTGTCTTTGGCGCTTAGTGTACGTACCCAGTCAAATCGCTAGAGTGGTAAATGGGACCTTGAAAGTTGTCCATACCAGGAATCTTGGGCATCTTAGGCGCGCCGCAAGTACCAACAGCGGCAATGACACCGCCAAATCGACCGAGAGAAGGATTATTTACAATCCATCTTCCTTGATCGTCTTGATAAACACGATCAATCTTGGTGTTGAAGCGAGTGCGCTCTTTAAGTCCGTAGCGTTCCCAAAGCTGTCTAACCTGGCTGAGGATCTGCTGACGATCAGGATAACCACGGTTCCACTGGACAGAAGGATGGAAGCGATACATCAACGAATGGATCTGAAGTCCAGACGTTTCATTGACTCTCTGCAGGTACAATTAGCTTTTGAAGCTACCAATGCTAGGGTGGGTAGTTGCTTACACTCCAGATACCGCCTACATTATCCTTTGATCCAGCTTCGAAAATCACAACGTCGAAGCCATGTCCGATACAGTGAGCGGCAGAAGTGACACCAGTGATACCAGCGCCAATTACTGCAATTTTAGGCCTGTTTCGTCCCAGCCTCGCATTTTCGCTGGGCGGTTTGGGCGAGAGGAGTTTGGCGGTGATCCATTGGAAGATTTGGTAGAGGAAGATGAGGGGATGTAAGATGGGATTGACAAGCCCTGAGTTGAAAGCCATTGTTGCAACAATTGGTGAGATTGTTGAAAAGTGAGAAATATTTTGATTTTGACAGAGAATCCGTGTCTGGTGTTTTCATGTGAAACTCAATGGGTGCTGCTACTGGGTTGTCATGACGTCAATCTTTCACATGTCAAATCGGACCATGACGAGTCAATGATCTAAATTCCAAGGTTGAGTTGAAAAGACATTGAGATGTATATAGATAGTAACAGACGCTATAGCAATCAGATCATCATTCACATGGCTGAAACAACAATAAACTTTGTCATTCCAATCTCGGCTCGTATCGTCTATTTCTAGGCCTCTGCCACCGCTCCATCCCATCCCCATCAACTCCAGCTCATCCGCTCAAGCAATCATTACTCACATAATATCCACCAGGCATTGAGATCTATAACAATACCACCACTCATAAGAAACTCAATATGGAACATCCAGGTAAGAAGTCATGGTCTCAACGCCCTCAATTGAGTGATACTTACACTACATGACAGTCAAAGAAATCGGCGGCGTCATCAAGTCGCTCACTCAAGGTACACCAGATGTCCAAGAGTCTGCTCTAAGAGAATACTTTCTCCCCAACGCCTCTTTCACGCACCCATTCTGTCATGTTCCGTCTATATCAAAAGGGCAAGTTCCTCTTGCAGGCGGTCTCGAATCTATCCAATTGATACTGGGAATCTACCGATGGTACCGCACTCTAAGTCCGCACATTGACATCCAAGTGGACTCGGCAGGTGAGTAAACATATCTAGAATCTTGTTCACAAGGTTAACAACCCTCAGCATTTGACCAAAAGAGTGGTCTTCTATACGTCTCCCTCCGCCAAACCTTTGCTCTTTGGTTTGTGCCTCTTTACAAAGCACCAGTACGACTCGTCTCAGTCCTGCAACTCACCCAACTATCACCCGAGTCATCTTCAGACGAAGACGAGGCCCCCGAGGACACGAAACCTCGTCGACAGAGCCCCAGGTACTACATCGCCAGCCAAGAAGATTTGTACCCCGTCAACGACTGCATCCAGTTCTTGTGTCCTGGATTGGGTCCCTTCTTGTGGAGGATTTGGCAGCTGTATAGCACTTGGTTGTGTATCATGGGGTCTTTGTTGTTTCTACCCGTTTACTTTTTACTCAACGGGACAGGGTCCAAGACTAGGAGAACGATGCCCAAGTTTTAGTTTGTGTTACTGGTTGGCGTTTTGGTGATGGGTTTGAACGGATATGACGGAACGAGGGGATGTGATATGACTAAACTAATGATGGCGTCTTGAGATTTATGAGAGAATATGGGCATCAGTATTATGAACCTGCACAAGGCGCGGCGTGACCAATTAAAGATGGGAGATGTTTTGAATGCAGACACGGACGATACACCCACGAGGGAATGTCGGCAGTTGTCATGAGATACTCAGTGTAATGGGAGCTATTCAGGTATCACACATGTCTTGGATATCTCTCAGCCAACCTCGACGCCACAATCAATGTTGAAATGAAGGAAATGGCACGACCACAGAGTAAAAAGTTGGCCTTGTAACGGGTCAGCCATAATTAGCTAGCTACCTATCACTGTACCTTTGACGGTAATTCCGTCTTTAACCGGTATTGAACATTAAAGCATGCATGTGACGATGCATCTCTCCCGTTGTATTGACCATATAAAGTTTAGACCCTGAACCTGAACCTCTGTTCCCCGGAAGTGAACGATCGACTCCGCGTCTCAAAAGAACCAAAGGATTTCTTTCATTCAAGGGGCGAGAAGAGATTCGGGGCCTCCGCTTTCCGCTTTGAAGATTTATGGGAATCATTAGGTAAAATGGACCGAGTTTTGAGTAAGAGAATCCACAAAATGTCATTGGCTTTGTTTTGTTCTCCAGGATCTTTATTTGAGCTTCTTGATCAAAGGGACATTTGCTTCTCGGCTCAATCCAATCTGATTTAAACAAAATCTCAGTAAAGTCAGTAATTATACTCTCTAATAGGAATCAGAATTCAAGATAGACAGGATGTAACTAGTTAGTTGATGGCTAAGAAAAGTCTTGACAAAAAAAAGTCTTGCGAAAATAGTTCTCAGCTACTGACGTTAGCTGATTCGCTTGTTAGTGGAGCGTTACTAATCCAACCAACCAAGAGGCTCATAAAGAAGCTTTCCTTCTAGAAAGACGATGCAAATATCCACTTTCTACTCCATCCATGGATCGTGACATGACATGGACTGACAAACTTTTTCTTTCGCCTCTTCCCAGCTTTAAGACGAGGATCGAATCTGATATGACAATGTCCGACGTCGGTGTCGGTCTAAAGGGGGAGAGGAGTCATGTTGTGTTGTTGCCCTACAAAGCTTGCCTGGTCCCGCCTTGACTCTCTCTATGCTTCTCTTTCTTACCTCTTTCACCCACTCACTCACTCCATCAGACAATTCTCACAAGAATTCAAACTTGGAATTGAAACTGTCTGTGTGACAATGATAGACTAATCACACAAATCAAAGAACAAAATGATCCCCACAACTACTACCTCGGTCGAAGCCGCCGCCAACAAGAACAAGAACAAGACCAAGGACGCGCCTCAAGGACAAGATCCCCAAGACAACAACATCCTCTCAGGTCCCATCGCTCGTGAAAACGACGACGACGACTCCACCAGCGAGAAAATGATTGGCGAAGTCACCGAGTTTGAGAAGCGCAAGATCCTCGATGGAAAGGCAAAGTTCAATCGTCTCGGCTGGAAGCGCCTCACCATCGTCCTCATCGTCCAGGCCGTCGCTCTCGGCTCTCTCTCCATCCCTGGCGCCTTTGCAACCCTGGGTATGGTAGCCGGTGTGATCTGCTCCGTCGGCTTAGGCCTCATCGCCATCTACACCTCGTACATCGTAGGCCAGGTCAAGGTCAAGTACCCGCACGTCGAGCACTACCCTGCCGCCGGAGGTCTCATGTTTGGTCGTTGGGGATCAGAGATCTTTGGCGCCATGGTTACTTTCCAGCTTCTTCTTCTTACGGCCTCACACTGCTTGACAGGGACCATCGCCTTTTCCACACTGACTGAGAGTAATGTCTGCAGTCTTGTCTGGGGTGTCATCTCTGCCATCATCCTTGTGCTTCTCGCGGTGCCTCCTAGTTTTGCAGAGGTGGCTATTCTGGGCTACATCGACTTTGCGTCCATCATTGCGGCTATTGGCATCACCATCATCGCTACCGGTATCAGGTCGAATGAATCGCCTGAACCAGTCAACTGGTCTGCCTGGCCCAGAGAGGATGTCACATTTGCGCAGGCCTTTATTGCGCTCTGCAACATCTTCTTCGCCTACAGCTTTTCCATCTCGCAGTTTAGCTTCATGGACGAGATGCATACACCTACCGACTACATGAAGTCCATCTGGACGCTCGGCGGTTTGGAAATCGTCATTTACACCCTCACTGGCGCTCTCATCTACTCCTTCGTTGGTGTGGATGTCAAGTCTCCAGCTCTCCTGTCAGCAGGCCATACAGTCGCAAAGGTTGCCTTTGGCGTCGCTTTACCCGTTATTTTCATCAGCGGCTCTATCAACACAACCGTTGCCGTGCGTTATATCCATGGTCGAATCCACGAGAATTCTATTGCCAAGTACATCAACACCCCCAAGGGATGGATCTCTTGGCTGTTGCTTATCAGCATCTTTACCTGGATCGGTTTCGTCATTGCCGAGGCGATTCCCTTCTTCAGCGATTTGATCGCTATCACCTGCAGTTTGCTAAACTCTGGGTTCACGCTGTACTGGCCTGCTGTCATGTGGTTCATGCTACTCAAGAAAGGCAAATGGTACAGCCGTGAGAATATTCTCCCAGCCATTGTCAATCTCATCATCTTCATCATGGGTCTCGTCTTTTTGGTTGCAGGAACTTACTCGGCAGTTCTCGATATCGTAAGTGGACCGTTACACGAGATGATCTTTCAAAACAAAGACTAACACTGTTTGCAGATTGACCAGTACGATCGCGGAACTGTCAAGAATGCTTTCACATGTGCTCCTCTTGGCTAAGATGCCAGCAGGTCGGTTGACAGACTCACTCTGAGTTTAGTCACAGAAGCGATGGGATACTCCATGTCACACATATGTCCATATCCCATATAATACAGCACAAAAGCACCACCGTAGGGGCCATTCGTAAACGTAGACGTGACATGTACATCTTCAAGAAACCCAACGTAGTTGCCAAATGGTGCGGACCTCACGCTGGCAAACATGATGGTTCAATTTGTCTGTTTTTCTATTTCACACTACCATCAATACTACCTTTACAGCTTGGACTGCTCGAGCTTTGTCAACTTGCGTAACGGAGGGCCACCTCGACTACCATCACCCTGCTTCACCATATCCTTCCCAGTCGGTGCTCTGAGCCTCCACTTGTGTCGAAGCTCCTGAGAAGCCTTGTTCTCGTAGCAGTCGACAATATATCGTCCTAAAACAGGTAGAAACTTGAACCCGCTTCATAATCTGTCAGTACATATTTTTACTGCCACGATCAGGATAACTTACTGTCCAGCACCACCAGTGGCTAGGAAGATTCCTTCGCGAGCAGGATGATGATCCACAATGAAGTCGCCCTCAGGCGTATCAGAGTACCAGCAGAGGCGCTGTCTCAACCACTCATGGTTACCAATCTCCGGCACGAGCTGTTGTAAACCCTCGCGGAGAGCCTCCTCGGCGTCTTGGGGGATATAATTCGCAGTGGCGTTGTTCTCATCTCTTTTTGGAGTAGAGACTTTTCGACATTCGCCCAGAGGGTCTGAGGCGTCAAACTCTGTCGCCCATCCGTAGCCGTGGCGTGCGATCTTGAGAATGTGCGTCTTTGGTGTAGGAGGAAAGACAAAAATTCCTGTGCTGAGGTTGATGATGACAGGCATCTCTGCGAGCTTCTCTGCTTCTTGGGGTGTGAGACGGACGAAGCCAACTGGTTGGCCAGATCCAGATGAAGCATGACTGATGGGAACTAGTCTATTTGACCACGCTCCCGTAGCCAAGATGACTTGCGCAGCTGTAATGGGTTCTCCTTCAGCAACATTGACGCCGATAACTCTACGTCCACTGTACCGCAGCGACAAAACTCGTCCTCTTGCTCCCGTGATAAAGGATACGCCAGCAAGACTACACTCCATAACCAACTGACGTATACTCGACTCGGCATCGGCCCAACCGCCCGTCTTGTTGTAATACGCCTTGAGGCCATCAAGCTTGGCCTGGACGGCAGGGAACTGCTTGCGGACATCGCGTGCATCCTCATACTCCTCCAGGGTATCACCCAGAGACTTGTTAGCAGTCTTACTCTGCTCAGCAAACGAGTTTCCTGACTTGTCTGTGAGCATCACGAAGCCTGACTGGTGGAAGTGGTCCGAGTATTGACCCGTCCAACCGTCGAGGGCTTCCCGGGCCATTTTGCCATAGAAGGGGTCAGCGTATTCCACGCGAATGACACGAGAGATGTCGACGCTGCTTCCATCTATGACAGGTGGAAGATAGCGATCTAGAACGGTAACATTTTGGTAACCTCTGTTCTTGAGCTCGAGCGCAGTTGAGAGGCCAAAGACACCAGCACCAACGATGACGATGGGCTCGTTCTTGGCTACTGGTTTTCTAGAAGTCATTGCTGAGAGATTATGTGAAGAGTCTTATGAGAGAGTATACAATAAGGGTATGATTTGGAAAAATATCCCAAGTAAACGAAACTCCTGGATTTATAGTAGACAACATATCGAGGAAAGAACGGAAAAGTAATGCAAAACTCCGCGTTGAGAACCATTGACCAATCGTGTTTCACGGTATCTCGACAGAGAGGGTACGGAGAATTACCACGATAGTTCCCTACTAAACTTCAGAATCGCTAATAGACATATTATCAAGGAAACACTTGCACCAATTACTAAGATAGGCTTGGAAAAGGCCATAGAAACTCCTGTATTTCTTCCCAGTATAAAAGACTCCAGAATGACCCCAATTCCATCTCCAATTCCCAAGGTCACGTGTCGGGATACATGTCCTTGGTGGGCACGGAGTGAATTCCATCTCCCCCAATCCTCACCAAACAACTTACACGCCTTGACTGACCAATGCACATGTATCCTTCGTCTTCATAAAACCCACCGTCCAAGTGACCATGTCTTCCAATTCCGAATCTTCCGTGCGACGTGCCTGTGAGAGTTGTCGGTGAGTACCAATGGCATGGATCCTCCCAATCCTACGTACCATCCGAGGTAGGATACTAACTCCAGTGACGCAGACGCAAAAAGACAAAATGTACTGGCGAAAGACCTATATGTTCTTTCTGCGAGCGCTTACACCAAGATTGCGTCTACTTGCCCCGCAATAGAGAGACTGTCAAGAGAAAGAGGAGGACGTCTAGAGTGTGAGCCGATCACTCTTTGTAAGCTTATGTCGTGCTAACAAAGGCCCAGAGATCGAGTTGTTAACTTTCAAGGTGAAATTCAAGATATTAATGAGCTGCTTGGGTAATAAATACTAGTGTTTGTGCTACCTATGACTAGCTAACGCATATATATACAGACCGCATGCCGCTTCATCAAGTACTGGCTCAGCCCTGACACCTGACTCATTACCAAGGCATAGAAACGGTGCAGGTTCCACGGTAGAAAGGACCTCAAGGCGCATCAACAGGATAACCATCCACCACGAACCCACAGCATCCTGGTAAGCCCCCTTCATCCTGACTACACAGTACCTTCTAAACCCAGCAGGTCTTCTCATCTACCAGAGGTGAATCCATCATCAGCTTCACTTGACAATGCCGTCCAAGAGTACCGAAGACGGTTGTACTTCCAGCCACTTCCTCTCTTCGACCCTCAAGGCCTGAGAGAACGTATCCAGAGGTTTCCTCTGTTTTTGCAATGGATCTTTCTCGCACTTGCCCTGTCCAATCTTCCGTATGATGCAAGCAGCGCCAAGGAAGCGGACCTCATCCATTCTCATGCTAGAGCCGCGCGAGATACAGTGTTAGAACTCGCCATGAGAGGAACAGCTCAGTTGGAGATCTCACAAGCGATGTGTTTACTCGCATTGGGCGATATACTCGGTACTCGCTCATATTACAGACTTCCGTTCCTACCAGCATGGTACTAATCTTGGCATTCGCAGAAGGAAGACCGGCCCTCGCTCTAATGACGATAGGAGCTGTCGGCAGGCTTGAACTCGTCCGCGGAGCAGGATACTCCGAGTCCTCCAGCGACGCCAGTCTACGATGTTACTGGAGCGTCTTCATTCTGGAAAAGGGCTTCACCCCTCGTTTCACGCTTCTGTCCCAAACACATTCCAAGCCAGAATATCCTCGCAGCGCACGCGAGCCCTCACCCCCAGCATACATAGGCGATGAAGAGTACGCGCCAGACCTGGTCACCATCCGCGATGACCTAAGGACAGACCCCGGAATCACTTCACATGCCGTACGCGCGGTATCCTTCTGCGGAGACGTTATATCCTATCTCCATGCTCTACGTATAGGAAAGGCGGATAACCCTGCTGACACAAACTCCAACTTTTACCAATTGACGAATACGCTTTACGATCTCGAGTCGCGGCTTGGGCATATACATTTTGTCCGCAACGTGGGCTTCTCAGAAAGAACGTCGGAGGAGTTTGAGAGACATAGGGAATACTGGGCGCCGTGGTTACTTTTCCAGATAACGGCACATGCGACGCAGGGGCTGTTGAATCACCCGTTTATCCATCTTGTTACATTGCGACGGGCAAATCGACCATCGCAACCCCGACTCTTTCTCCAGCAGACGGTAGATCAAGCCATGTTTCATTCGGCGTGGGTTACGAGGTTGGTTCAGACGTGCATGGATCGAGGATTAATGGTTTACGATCCGTTGATCGGTGACCTAGTAGCTGCGACAGCTACGATCCCTTGGCTGTTCCAATATGCTCGCGATACAAAAGTTTCAGAAACATCAAAGGAAAATTATAGGAAATGCATCGAGTTTCTAGAGAGCATGCCAGATCCCTCTCCAAGGAGTATACAAAAGGTCCACTCACCAAGAATCCCCCACCGAAAAAAGGCCCTTTACTAACAAGAAACAGCGAGAACTTCTGCATCAGTTACAAAGCATGTCCAGTCAAGCCCAAGACAACAACATGATAAGCTTCCAGCCGTCCAAGATCTGGCAGCTCATCGACTCGGATATAATGGACGCGGTAGCACCGCAGCCGACGACTGGGGAAGCGGTGGGTGGTAACCAGGCGGATGCGTCCAAGACGACTGTGAGCGTGCAGACTACTTTTGTACACCCAGTTGGTGAGAGAAGGACGGAGCAGCGGCAGAGTAATATGCCCGATGCTCTTGTGGGACCGGGAGATCTATATGAAGGGTTGGAGCAGTATTCTTTGGATAGTATATTCTCGCAGCCCATGTTTATTGATCATGCGTGGCTGCATGTATAGTCTAATATTACTAAATGATCTTCAATATCTCTAGCAACCATGTGTAGTATAAAGCGTCCATGGCAACTTGGAGATATCTTCGAATAAAAGGTGAGTAGATCGTGTCGCTAAGGAGCTGGCAAGAGCAAAGCCTCTAATTTATGCTTTCTAAACACCAACACAACGCCAGTCCTTTGACCATACATCAAACAACACTATCAAACTAGGCCCACCGTTGCACAAACTCATCCTTCTTAACACTCTTAGCCAAAGCCTTCTTGTCAACAACCGCATCCAGCTTCTCCTTCACACCCTCCACGTCCTTCGCCAACGCAACAACCGACTCCTCAAACTCAGGATCAACCATCTTGACCTCGCCAAATGGACTCTCAGCCAAAAAGCTATCACGCAGCAGCTGAATAGCCAACCTGGCATCATCAAGTCTCGACGTAACGATCACCTCAAAGCCCTCCTGCGCGCCGCGCATCACATCCGTCGTCTTATCCGAACGGTCTTTAAAAGCCTTGTTTAGAGCAGACACCTGATCTTGGATGGATGCCTCTTCTGCGTCGGGGAGGGAGAGGTTGAGATCACGGAGGAGAGCCTCTATGGCAGGCTCGTCGAGAATGCCGGATGAGCGGCGCCTGCTTTTGCTGTTGGCGCCGCGACGGTTACCGTCTGTGTTTGCGCGCATGCGAATGGGTGACGGGTTACGAATGGGCGAAGCTGGCATGGCGGCTCGAAGAGACTTTTTCTTCTCGGGAGAGAGTGAGGCGGACGATTCAGCTTTGGCGGTGGCGATGATGGAAGATGCTGCTGCGTTGTGAGATTTGAGGGTTTCCACACGGTCTGTAAGGAGTGTTATCCTGTCTACGAGATGATCCAAACATTCATTGACCTAGGTAGCGTTAGTGGTCCTACCTTTGACGTTGCACGTATAATGGGTGGGTATACATACATATGTTACTGCCACAGCCGAACGGCGCAGACTTTGTCCACTTTGGGCATCCGTTGACTTCAAAGCTGGTTCCAAATACTGTTGTTCAGTCGACATTTGCGCGACAGGTAGAATCTCAGAGTAAAGCGACTCGAGCTCTTCCTCCAGAGCTTTGACGTCGTCCTGAGTAGCAGACTTGACATCTCCCGAGCGCTCTGCTGCGAGGATAGCTTCGAGATAGATCCTGTCCAATCTTGTACGAAGAGTCTCGACTGTTGTCTTGATCAATCTGCAAGAGTCAGTATCGAAACAGCAAAGGTGGGGGAGCTGAACATACCTCATACAAGTCTCCCGCAGCTTTTCGATCGTTTTCTCCTCCTCAGGATCCTGCTGATCAAGTTCCCATCCGAGTTTCTGAAGACTCGACAACAACTTATCATCAGACTGAAGAACACTATCAACGGTTCTTTTCACATTGGAGCGCGAGTTCTTAGCAATCTGCTCCAAATCCGCAACACGATACTCGAGACTCTGCGCCTCTCCATCGACCTATGACGATGATTAACTTTTACAACCCGATGACGAAGGGGATAGTGGTATGTGTTACCTCAAAAACCAGCTTTTTCAAGGCATGCTTGGTCTTGTTAAGACGCTCCTCTTCTAGATCCCTGCGCTGATGCTCCGCCTCGTCACGTTTCTTTACCAAGCGCGCCAGGGCATCCTGCTGCTGCCGTAACGTCTCTGTCTGCTTGGTGATGGTCTCTGTGGACCGGTTCAGCTCTTCTATGGCGGCACGAATGTCATCTTCGTTCACCGCCTGCACCTCTCCCAGGTCATGCAGGTCAGCGAGCCGATCGACCTGTCCGCTCTTGTCAAGAGCAGTATACCTGGAGATCAACATGTCAGAACAACAGAACAGAAACACCAGGCCAGTAAGAGTACACAAGAAAAGGGTGGTCACGACTCACAGTGCCAGCTCATCACCCGTGAGGAGATTATCTGTCGCAAGATGCAGATTCGCCCACTCGACAAAGGCTGTGTCGGATAAGGCGCTGCGGATGTCGTCCTTTGTGGCGGGGATGCCGTGCGCGCGGGCAGCCTTGAGCAGCAGAGCTTCTGCGCGATCCCTGGGGCCGAGATCCATTTTGAGCCTGTGGAATAGCGAAGTGGCGTTTTTTCAAGGTAACGTTGGTGAAGGTTGATGGTGGTACAGCCAACGTTTCGGTTTTTGTTTGTAGATGAGAAGGCGGTCTCTGGTATAATTGAGAATGTAGATAAACCAAAACTAATTGGGACTTATCATAAGTGACTCGTTTGATGAACAAATATTTGCAATGGCAACCCAATGAGACGGTGTACTAAAGAGCCTCAAAGTTGTAATTCCAGTATCAAGATAGACATGAGAAGGAAATACAATGAGTATCAGATACAAAGCGAATAGTAGTGAGCAATCTGGTTGTCCTCAATTATTCGGTGAAAAAGATGCAGTGTGTCGTGTCGCGACGCTTGTATCTCATGAAAAGTTGCTGAAGATGTTGGAGATAACCTCACATTTTGGTTATTGAAACAAAACAAATTGACAGCGTTTAATAAGACGTCGGCTGAAGATCCGAGACATTGGGCGGTCAAACCTGGACTACCCCTGTATTTCGTTTTTCAGGGGACGCACAGCCTGAAGGGCATTCATTTTTAGTGGGGTCACAGCACATCGCCTCACAACATATCACAGCATGTAACATCTACAGCACATCTTGCATTGGTCAGGATCTTGTATTTTGGGCCGAGAATATAATGGCTAGAATATATTGAGATAAGTGATATCGTAGCGGTTGTGCATTCGTCCTTACATCAATCAATGCAGGGGATAGAGAGGCCTGACTGTTATACAGAAGCTGTCTATCCATTCAAAAACATGAAGATAATGATACTGTAAATAAACATTCTCTTTGCCTTCATATTCCAACAGGATAGTACATCTCAATTGACACAGAAAATACGCATCTAACGAACATCGTCTCTCCACACCCCATACTCCTCTCATCGTTTGACAAGCCGTCCCACGTCGTCCATGTCGTGACCCAGGAGACGTCACCATCACAACTACTACAAACGGTCCTACAACTCTCATGTCACAAATCATATCTCTGTCACCTTGATGTACAGCCCTTTCCTGTACATCAAACCTCACGGGAAATTAAGTCGTGTCTCAACTTCACAAAGCCCATGTACGTATGTATTTCTGTATAACTACTCTTGTCAAACAAACAAACCCTCGTACCTGTGAAAGTAAAAGTAATAAAAAAAAGAAGAAAAAAGAAACAAAAAATAACCCTTTCAAACGGACATCTATCTCTCAAGTCTCGATGCGGGTAGATTTCCTTTCAAAGGCCCGATCCCGTTCCCGAGCAAACGTTACAAACACAAACTGATTTATCTGTAGCTGATCTATCCGAAGGTACCTGTCTAATCCCATCCTCTTCTGTAACAGTCCCATCTAGATTTGTATATTCTATTTCATCATCCTCGGGTCCCTACATTATCTTGTTCCAAAAGGAGATGCCTACATCGACAGATATACTAGTTCAAACAGCTGTAAAATAGCCCTGAAATCATGCATGTATCTAAAATCAAATGTTTGGGTAAAATATAGTGCTATTCACTGCAATGCAGTACCTCTGCCAGTGCAAACCTCTGCCTGAAGCTATCCACCACGGTCCCTGCCACTGCCAGCCTTTCTTCCTTTTCCCGAGTGCCCTCGAACCCTTTTTAATCATCCTTCACCCTTCCGCAGGCCTGGTTGCGAAAGGGTGTATCTAAACGTCCAACCACCATCGTCACCTCCTCCTCCTCTCTCCTAAACCGACATTTCGTGCTTCGCTCACCTTACCTCAGCCAGCTGGGCTGTGTACTATCACCAAGTCACACCATGTCCACCTTTAGAGACAACATTTCTAAAATCCTCCGCTGTCTCAGTCCCTCAAATGAAGCCGACACCTCGAGGTCGACGGTCCATTTGACCAAAACACTGTTTCAATCCACCCGAGACATGTCGCTATCAAAGATTTGGAAGAAGCGACTCAACTACCTCGCCAGCAACGTGCTCGAGTTTGGCTGGGTCGTTGTGATTTACCTCATGAGCGAGCTCATCATCTGGGGCTTGAGCAGGGCGCTGGCGCCCATAAATCTCGAGTTCTTTTCTTCCATCTTTGGCATGATTTTGACCTTTTGCTGTATGGCTTTCGCCTACTTGTGCTTCAGCGGTGTTGATGGCGTTTACCAAAGACACATAAAGTCAAAGGTAGAGACTTTAACTACCTCTGGTAATCAGTACTGACTGTCCATGCAGGTAGACTTTATCAACATCCATTTGGGCTTGGGATTTCCTATCCCTCTGGTGATGCTAAACCAGAGCGATATTCTCGGTGGTCGCGACATTGCCTGCATCATTGGCAATTTTGGTGCGTACTGGTGCGAAATAAATGTCAAACGATGTGCTGACTTCCGTCTCCAGTGGTGACGAATCTTGCTTCGTGGGTTATGGTATTTTCTCTGTCGCTCCTCGTCATGACCTTTGCAGCAAGATGGACCACACGAGTACCAGACGACTTCTGCCTCCCTCAAGCTCACACAGAAGTCCCTCCAAGGGTTGAAACCAGCTGGCTATCCGACTCGACCCTGGATCAAGTGCCCCAGCATATTTTCGGCCGTCGCGAAAAGTCCAAGAACCAGTCAGCACCAGACCGAAATACTGCTCCTTCCACAACAGTCAGTCAACGATCATCCATCGCTCTCAAAGACGCCATCGGTGCTTCCAGTATGTGGTACCTCTGGACATCCAACTTCCCATTACTGGCCTCATTCATGGGTATCTTCATCGTCGGCGCGCCAATCGCTGCTGCTGCCAATGAAGACCGCATTCTCGATGGATGTGTTTTGTGGTTCATATGGGCACTCACCCTACGCCTCCAGCGAGAAGTCAGAGCATCCAATTTATGCACCGACATGCCCAAGCTCAAGAATACGATCGTCACGCTTATGAATCCTGTTCTGTTCACGACTCTTTTGATGACGGCATATACCCGGGCCAAGGCTGGCGCATATGGCTTCGACAGTCTGTCCAAGGTGCTGGAGGACTTTAGCAGCGGCACCCCGCTTTACGTCCTTTGGACTTCAGTGGTAACAGGAACTCCCCTTTCGGATGGCCGAACTCCGTGGTTCGGCGCTGGTGATGCTGCGCTTTCGATTCTCGAGTGCGGTATCCTGATATGGGGTTTCAAATTGTACGAGTGTCAACGTCAGCTATTCAGCCTAGCTGGATTTCTAACGGTGCTGCTGGCAACAACCGCTGCAGCCGGCAACGTTTTTGTTTCTGTTCTCGCAGGAAATTTAATCGGTCTGGAGCCTCCTGAAGCACTATCATTCTCTGCACGAAGCACAACATTGGCACTTGCCAAACCAGCGATGGCAGCATTAGGTGGAAACCTCGGTGTCAACGCTGCCCTCGTAGTAAGCAACGGGATCTTGGGTCAGCTCTGCTACCCCTTCGTACTGGACAAGCTGGGTGTCAAACGAGAAAACAGCCACAGATCCGAAAATAGACTTCTTTCTAGGTCAGACGGCAGAAGCTCGCATCTAAGCCTCAAGCCCTTGTTGAAGACAGCTCAGCAAGATTTGGCAAACGGCGATGACCCCTTCACCATTTCCGCAGGCATTGCCGTCGGTATCAATGGTGCAGCCATGGGTGTTTCATATCTATACGAGACTAAAAGTCGCGCTGCTCCGTACGCTGCTCTCGCAATGACGGTATCCGGTGTCATGACGGTGGTTTTCACAACGGTAGAACCCTTCAAGGGAGCCGTTTTGGACTTGGCCAGATAAAAAGAAAGACGGCGGTAGGTTCAGGATAGGCGTTTGACGCGTTGAATATGCCTGATTGTTTAGAGTTATATACTTGCTTAGGAAGACGGATAGAAAGCCGAAAAAAGAGCAAGCCTGGTAGAAACCAGTTGTGGACGGGTACTGTAGAAATTTAGATCTAGCAGAGTAATGTAAAAAAAGACAAGACTTGATAATACGCAACCTCACTAACATTCATGTTCCTCATACGTATGCGTCACGGGTTTAAAAAGGTGAGGAGATATTCGACAGACAACAGGCGAAGAACTAGGCGAGGGACGTTTAACGATGCGCGCGCTCTGCTTGGTCAATTTGTAACGTTTGATAATTTATATACTTTTTTTCCAATTATTCCAAACTATGAAAGAAGTTAGTAACGAGCTCTGGATTCACTCGGGGAAGAGACTTACCGCTCAATCAAGTGCAGACCACTGGCTGTCTCGACAATTTCGCTCATCTGACCTGGCGAAAGACCAAAGGAAGCATCTTCGAACTCCTTCTGCATATCTCCCCTGCCAAAGTATCCCAAATCTCCTCGCTTGCGAGCTGAGGAACAGTCGGACTCGGTGAGAGCAAGTTCGCCAAGGCTGATGCTTCCAGACTTGATCTTTTGCTCGTGCTCTTTGATGATCTCAAAAGCCTCCTCCTTGGAACGAGTAATCTCGGCCTGTAAGAATTGTATTAGTCAGCTGCCAATGGGGGGTGGTATCGAGGTAGGAGACTACATACCTCTCTCCAGCTGCTGGGTCGTCGGCTGTCGCGATGTTTGACCAGAAGGTGGGCAGCGCGGATCTTGCCCTCAGGGACACCGGGAACGGCACCAGGACGCGAACCAGCGCTATGGTTCGTCGCCATGTAGTGCTTGAGCTTCTCGGTGTCGGTGCCGGAAGGGGGTTCCCATCGCGACAGCTTCTCGGCCGAGTTGAAGTAGTAGGGGAGGTTCTTGGAGTTGGAGTGTCGGACCTCCCAGCCAGGAGGAAGACCGGTGTCAGCCTAAAGAGTATGTGTCAGTAAGGTGTGCTGAAGGGGTTTGTGGAAGCAAATGGAATTGAGCGAATGAGGTCTCTCGGGAGCTGTGAGAAGGAAGCTTGGTGTTACGAAGCTTACCATGTTTATATTGGTGTTGACTTAGGAGTGAGTATTAGGGGAGTTTTGAAGTGAATACAGCGTCGTAGTTGCGATATGTAGGTATGTATCGCAGAATCGTCGTCTTGAGTGAAAAGAAAAAGTAGGTATGTTGCAAGTAAGGCAAGGTAAGCTGGAGCTGATGGAGCTGGCTCTGGGTCTTGGGTCCTTGTCCTTTAGGTCTGGATGGACTGCAACTACTGGAACAATGACGTGCCGTCCATCCCGCAGAAGCAGAAATGGGAAGTCCCCGCTCACCTTAGCAACGCCGCATGGCAACCAGTTGCTTCTATGCGGGGGTTTGACGCGGGGTGGCCAGGTCTAAGATCCTCTATTCATTCAATAGAGGATTCTGATAGGTTCAAAGACAATGATTTACCCTGCAGCGATACATCCTCCAACTTTCCCCTTGAACCAAGACGCCTCTTTTCCATCGTAGCGAGGGATAAAAATGCAGCTTGGTTAATAGCATACGGACAAGTGTGAATCTGGTCCAATAAAGAGGCATGCTTTCTGGTTGGGGGGTCACGGGGTTGATTCTGGTGGATGTGCAAACAAGGGGTTTTCATCGTCACCAGACTCAGACTCGTAGCACTATCCAGAGCTGAAGTTTCTTTTTCTTCTGGGATCAATGTCAGAACCAGTCCAGAGTTTCATCGAGAGCTGAATTAGAGCCTGGGTCTCTGTTTTCTATTGCAGAGTATATCTTTGTCAACTCGCAGATAAGCCCTCGCTATGAGGTTGCACCACTTCCAGCTCTCATGCCTCATTTGATGAACAACCCAATTTGTCAGATCAGTGTCTTCAGCTCATCAAATCCCCTTGCCATGCCCGCAGGCGAATCGCAAAGAAGTAGGCACTTGACAAGATCAGACGAAATATTAGCACGCTCTTAAGCTACATCATCCCTAAAGCTGATCTAATATTCCCATCAGCCATTAAATCAGTGTCGGTTATTATGCCACGCATAGGTAGCCGGCAAGGCAATGGGGACGTGTACATGCTGTACGTCGACATCCAGTCAATCCGAAATGATATGCAGCAGGCCTGTCACTCTTCCTCTAGCCCTGAACCTTGTCCGGAAGTTAAAAAGCTACGTGGTGTGGCCCTGATTTTTACAGCCAGCCAATAAGTAACGGCCTAAGAAAACAGCCTGCTTAATAAATGGGATTCTATCTGTGCGTAGGGAGAAATGGAAACAGGTTGGAAGTAAATGCGATGAGCACTATAAGAGCTTGGTCCACAAAGACTTGGCGGCGGT
Organism: Fusarium palustre; assembly: GCA_014899045.1. Taxonomy (NCBI): domain Eukaryota; kingdom Fungi; phylum Ascomycota; class Sordariomycetes; order Hypocreales; family Nectriaceae; genus Fusarium; species Fusarium palustre. The sequence goes on from JAAVUH010000096.1 coordinate 81,716, forward strand.
GAAAGGCTTGACAGATGGGGTTTGAGAACTTTCTTTTCATGGTTCGATTTGTTGTAATTTTGAGACAGAAACTTGACGCTGTGGTATGGAGTCTACTAGCGCTTTCATCGGTTCTTGTACTAGGCGCCAGAGGCCAGAGTATCGAGCATGGTACTCCTCTCAGAATAGCACAATTGAATTCGTTTCTCGATTTGTGAGTGATTCACCGTTACAAAGCAAAGTGCTCGGCATAACTATATTTTCTTGCATTCAAGTAACTCAAACCAAGTCTCGTCTCACTCACCGTAAGTATAAGCTCGCCAGATGCTGAGACAAAACAAGACTGAGATGTGCTATCGTGTAAGTGGATTAATTAATACTAGAGAAACAAGAAAGTGGGCATTATTCATTTAGCTGAACAAACACCGCTCTAGTGACGTATAAAATTGAGGCTCAAGTTTTTAATATTCCCGTCCAAGTTTACCGAGATCTGATGGTCTAAGCAGCTTTTGACTGGTTTGAGCGTTATCAGCTATCGACTCAGGGCCTTGCTTGTCTTGCTCATTCAACCGACATTCACTGTGAAATCGAGTATGCTAGCAGTACCTAGTTAGATACGTACTGATACACGTGGACACGTCTGAGGCCTTTTCTGTTGATCGTGTCTCAAATCCCTTCTTGGTGCGATCGTGATGGTCTCGTGGACCTCGTCCAGACCTCCATGTGCCCCTTAGTGATCACTTGTCCCGCGCCTTGTATCGTTTGAGGTGGCAGGAAAGCGTGTTCCTGCATCCGCTTTCACGCTCGTTGATCAATCAGTAAGTGGTAATTTGATGCGTGTCTCTTGCGTGCATAGTTTAGTCCTTATCGTGACAAATGTTACATTGTGCCTGATTAACGCACAAGTGATGATGTGAAGATCCCCTGCTTGTCCAGCCTTGTGTTTTTGACATACAAACCTAGACCTGGTATGCATCGGCGAATATTCAGCCACGGCAGCGAACCAATGAATGAGAGGACATGGTGTATATTCACGCCTCATCAGGTACCTTCTGGCTGCCTCTAGATGAGAATCTCCCAAGGCATCACCGCTTCACACCTAATCAAGAATTACCATCGACTCGCTGAAGCCGTGAGTCACCATAAATAAACCCTGTCAGAAAACACATTGTCCCCAGTGTTTTTGCCTTGCCACCTGCATATCAGACCGTGAGAATAGAGGGAATGGGAGTCAGCCATAGCAAGGCGCTGCAAAATAAATCAGATTTTTGTCTGCCCGCCCACGTGTGACCGCCCACACGAGGCCGAGGGGATGAAACTACTGACTTGTATGCCTGGAATAACATTTGTGCCTTGGTTTTGTCCAAGAGTCACTCGCTGATATCCATACCATCCCCATCCATCCCCATACAAAACCCGATCACCTAGCCGCCCAACCTGGTAACTTTGTTCTGTCTCCTCTTGTTCTATAATTTAGACTCGAATCATTGTTCTTTTTTTTTTTTTTTACCGAGACAACAACAGTCAACCCTCAAACAACTCTCACAAATCAACAACAATTATTCATTTACTATAAAACATTCCAACCTTTGGTTGTCTTGTCTGTAAACCCAGCTCAGCTCAGCCCAACCAACCACACAAAAAAGCCAAAAACCAGGCAATCAGCTCAAATTCGAATTCATTACCCGAAAGGAAAAGTGGGACACGGAGAGCAAAGCTGCCAAAGCGAGCCCCTCCCACTCACTGTCTAGACTCTATTTTCTAGCACTCGCCGCCTTTCATCAACTCTCTCCTTCTTCTTCCCCTTTCATCATCACATCGACCTCTGCTTTAGAGCGACAAACCGCATTTAATCACGGCTTGAAGATACACGAACATTTCAATTCTTGCATCTGCCTTTTGTATTTACAATAAGCGGGCAATTATTCTGTTCATACTCGAACTACCACTACCTACCTACACAACAACGCGACCGATATAATGGCGACTCCCCAGTCCACCACCTCTTACGAGGGAGCCGAAGACAAGAAGCTCGAGCAGATTACTTTCCGATTCTGCTCTGAATGCTCCAACATGCTTTATCCCAAGGAAGACCAGGATGCTCACAAGCTCCAGTTTACTTGCCGAACCTGCCAGTACACCGAGGACGCCAAGTCTACCTGCGTTTTCCGCAACAACCTCAACACCTCGGCTGGTGAGACCGCCGGTGTCACCCAGGATGTTGGCTCCGATCCGACGGTTAGTGACCTTCCACCTGTTCTCTGCCACGGTTGTGGTGGAGTCATTTACTGCACCTCTTGCGGCAAGCCCGATTGCCATATGGTTGCCTCTTTGAACAAGATCAGTCAGCCCATCACGGGCATGTGCCAGTTCACCTTGCCATGGGAGGACCCTTTTGCCGCTTACGATGAGGAGATGATGGACGAGGACTTTGACGATACCAAGACTGAGTCCGATGACTTTTTCTCCGATGTGAGCGAAGAGTTTCTCGAAGAGATCTCTATGATGTCCGACTCATGAGTTTTTCTCTCTCAACAAGACTATAAACCTGCATCACGACGACCATGACTATGACGACATTACTGGCACGAACATCATTACCTTGGGGCTGGCTGGCACATGCTCGGGCTTTGGTATTATAAACCGGCGGCAAAATCTGCCGACCGTGACATGACAGAGTTGAAGTTGGAAACAGCAGTTGGAGCACGGGTGGCTCGCGTTTTCTTTGGAACCCGCTTGTCATCGCTTAAAGACTGCTGGCTGACTTTATTTTTCTTTTGCGCGCTGCAGCTCCCGCGATCCACAAAGACCTGTCCTAGTTGTCAGCACACCGAAGCTGTCTTCTTCCAGTCTCAGCAGCGAAGCGCTGAAACCGGCATGGTAAGATGATTCCGTTCGACGTACCAGCAATCACCGTCGTACTAACAGCGGCTCAGAAACTGTTCTACGTCTGCTGCGAATGCGGTCACATTTTCACTTGAGCGAGACCTTGTATCGATACCCAGGCACCGACACGTCGCTGTGCAAGATGTTCGCATTATCATTTGTATTTGGCAAGGCGTTTACAAAAGGTTATGACAAGGTTCTGTCATGGGCGCTGGAGACTTTTTAGAAAGGAAATTGAACCTGTATTTTAAACATGATCCTGTATTAGACTGCACATGGCAGTGGGTGAGCTTGGAGAAGGAAATTGAATATTGACAAGCTGCAATTCGCAGTCTTTGTCTAATCACTTTAATTAATTGTGCTACGTGAATCTTGTGAACATGTTGTGAAATGTCAAGAGCTGAAAGGTGTTTTTATTCTCGCATCAACGCCTCGCATATGCCCGAGTATAGTATTCATAATTGTACAGTATTCCACTCGTACACGGCTGTTGTCAGCCAACCCTGTTCCCCTGGTCTATCCTGTGTCTTTTGTAAATCACCACCCATCCCCTCGCTTCCCTAACATTGTGTCGTAATTTCTTTATGCCTGCATAGGAGCCATTGACAAGATCTTGCTCCACTTCTTGCGCTTCAGCTCTGCGCCGACAGCGCCGTTGATACGTGAACCGACGGGGTCACCAGACTTGTTCAACAAAACACAGGCGTTGTCGTCAAACTTGACGACTGAGCCGTCGGGGCGCTGTGTAGGGTATCGGGTTCGGACGACGACGGCGTGACGAATGTCACCTCGCTTGACCTTGTTGGCAGCAGACATACCAGCCATACCACCAGAGGAGCTACCACGCTGCTCCTGAACAACGACAACGACACGGTCACCTGGGAAACAGTTAGTTATTTGTCGAATAGCTTCGAGTAATCGCTCGGGTCGTAGGTGTCATCGTGATTGGAGGTCATCGTACCGATTCGGGCATGTCGCTTCTGGCCAACGACCAAGACGCATTCAACAAGGGCAGCGCCCGAGTTGTCAATGCAATTAAGCATAGTCTACCATAGTCAGTATACAGAAGTAGATACATCTCTAGGAAACGCACCTTTAATTGGATCATCTTGACTGTGTATCCGCACGCGGAGGATCGATAGCTCTACTCTCACCACGGTTCAACTCGGGATATCGTCAACTTGCCCAACTGAACTTTTCGACTAGCATCACGTGCCATAGCCACAGCTGGACCTGCGCCACACATCGATCAAACATCTCATTAAGACACAGCCCCACCCGTCGCCTGGCCAATGCCCCCAAACCGGCCTTGATCAGGGAAGGACGAGCAAAGCAACCCCTAACCTCCAAGGCCGGCGAGACACTAACATGTCATTCCACCTTGATCATCTCTTCCCTCCTTCAAGTCCGATTCCTTGAGAGGTTATACGTTGCATCGCCGTTGTCTCGCCAAAGTCTGAACCTCGTCTGTTCTTTATATCGTTCTTTACCGAAGAGACTTCAGTCTCCGCTGCCCTTGGCTAGGCTATGACGTTGCGGCACGGATGAACTCAATTAGAACAACAACCATTGATATCGGCCTTCTCTCCTTCACCTCCGACATCTTTGCTTGACGGTAGCTGAAAAGCATCGACCGTAGCTCCGACAAGGCTGTGATTCAGTGAACCAACGATCGGCATCTCCGCTCTTTTCTCGTTCGGACTTTTGCAGCTAGTCTCTTGAGGGACACGTACGCTCCTTTGTTTCTTCAACGGCTGTTCTCACAGCACGATTATCTCCAAGGAGACTTCAGGTTTGGCAAGATGCCTCCTTCACAGACTGCGGCCAACAAGAAGCCGCGCATGACACTGGCTCAAGTGTCAGCATATGATGACATTCTCACTGATGCCCTTGTTGATCATGTGAGTGGTTTACGACTGAGTATCCTATGAGAAGGCAATGCAACTCTAACACAGCCAGGTCTTTTATTGGACAACAGTTCCAAAGAACCGTACATCTTATCACCCCTCGCGAGGTGTAAAAGAGGAAGAAATTAGCAAGATCCTACAAGAAGAGGTGGTTCTGAAGAAGGATTTGGAAAGTGCCGAGAAGCGATTGTTGACAACAAACGGACTCAAAAGATTTCACAATGGATTGAAAACCGACAAGGAGAAGGACGACTTCCGAAAACATCTCAGACGCTATGTGCAAATTTATCTACCGGATTGTCCCTGGGAAGTCAGCTCAACGAACCGATACACGATTGTCAGCCACGAGGCAGCCGTAACAGCCAGACGAGCCATACGGCGCAACGAAGCCATCAAGTATCTCTCCGGTGTCCAGGTTGTCATCACACCAGAGGAGGAGAGGGCAATTTCATCGCAAAAGAAGGATTTCAGCATTGTTGTTAGCTCCCGAAGCAAGTGCACCAGTCTATTTATGGGGCCTGCTCGATTTGCGAATCATGATTGCGATGCAAACGCCAAACTTATGAGGACGAGCCATGCCGGAATCGAGATTATCGCAACGAGGGCGATTGAAGCAGGAGAGGAAATCACAGTCACGTATGGAGATAACTACTTCGGCGAGAACAACTGCGAATGCTTGTGCAAGACATGTGAGGACCTGTTGAGGAATGCCTGGGAACCAGAAGAGGGGACAGCACCAGTTCAAACGGGCATTGAACAAATGCAGTCAGACGGCTACTCGCTTCGACGACGACGAAGAGACGACAGTCTGTCTGGCTCTTCTAGGACACCATCAGTCACACCGGATATGAGACCGCGAATCACGAAGGCTAATTCAAGAGGGTCACTACTGGCTCGAGATTCGTCATCTGTTAGATCTCCATCCGTGGAACAAAGCAGTCGCAAGCGAACAAACGATGTTCTGGCCACACCGCCCAAGACACCAGCGAAACGACAAAAGCTTGGAGTCCAGCCGATAGTCTCGGACTCTTCATCGCGCGGCACATCAGTCACAGCTAGTGAATCGAGCGGAGCTGTCGAAACAGATGTCACCTCGCCCGAGAAAGAGACACCAGAGCCTGTTCAAACACCATTGAAGGGCACATCAAATAAGCAGAACAGTGAACAAATCAGGATCGCACCAGTCTCGCCACAGAGCACGGAAGGATCGCGATCACCACAGCAGAAGAACGGGACTACGTCGAGCAATCGAAGCAGTTTGGATACTATGTCTATTCAAGCTATTTTGAACGATCCAGTAGAGTCCGATACAGAAAGAGAAGTTGACGCAAAGAGCATGAAGGAAGCAACAGTGGTACCTCCACCAGTTGAACCAGTTGCACCAATTGCAACTAGTATTGAGGCAGTTGAGGAGGGCCAAGCGGCTGATGCAGAACAGCCACAGCGGAAGAAGCAACAACGCCGTGTCTATAAGGAGGATACCCCCCCAGCTCGAGTACGGACACCGGGTGATTATCTTCTTACACCGTTACTTTTATCAGAACCTGAGATGGCTTGGATTCAGTGCACCATTTGCGACGGTTACTTTGTACAACAGAATGCATACTTTACAAGAGCTTCGTGTCCTCGATGCGAGCGACACTCAAAGCTTTACGGATACATCTGGCCAAAGACAGATAAGGCAGGACCTAATGACAAGGAGGAAAGAATCTTGGATCATCGCACAATTCATCGATTCTTGGACCCTGATGATGAACGAAGGGTGAGAAATCGCAAGAGTTTTGGAGCCCTCAAGACAAATACGGAAGAGGCCGAAGATGAACGAGGACGAAAGCGGAACAGCACAACTGGCTTAATTGGAAGGATTGCTCCAGCAATAGAACAAGACTCGGGTCACCGAAGGAGTGGAAGGCTACGAAGAGTGAACAGCAGATTGCTTGACCCGTGATGTGATAATCATGAGGAATAACTGCTGAAGGATAGTTGGACTGAACATATTTGCATTTTCTTTTGAGGCGAGCGGGATTTATTATTGTATACTTATAACAGAGCATAAGCGTGTTGGTTACACCACGTCTTGGGCTAGTACTAATAGATAGTTGACCCACCATCTGGGCAACGTTATTTATTATAAATGCTTCAACGTTGAAGAACTTTTGCCAACTGCCGACTCCGATTTCAAGCCGAGAATTGAAGGAATTCCCTACGTGGCTTCACATGGAATAATGGAGATCTCATTCATAGCGACTTTTGACGAATGAGATTGATAATCACAACGTCATTGACCCATAATGTTCAAGTACATAAACTGCCCATGCCGTTGTTACAATGAGATTGGAGTTTCATATACCGTGATATCTTTATCTCAACCGAAATAACCTCAACATGGCCGCCTATCTCACTAAGCGAATTACAAACTCTCACCACGGCATTCCTCTCTCGAGGCCCGAAACTCCTGCTCCTGCAAAGAAAGAAAAATGCAGCCGTCCCATCCCCAACGTAGCAGCCAAGGGCGTTCCCTTCTTCACCCCAGCGCAGGATCCCCCCGCAGGATCGGCCATCAAGCCTGAAGATGGAAGACCCATTCCCAGATTGTTCCAGCCCCTCAAGATCCGAGGTGTCACGATGCAGAACAGAATCTGGGTGAGTCCCATGTGCCAGTACTCATGCCATGAGGGTTTTATGACGCCCTGGCACATCACCCATTACGGAGGCATGGCTCAGCGTGGTGTAAGTGGCGTTCCCACTAAGAGCAAAGAAACGACAAAAACTGACATGAAAAGCCTGGACTTATGATGGTTGAGGCTACTACTGTGCAAGCCAATGGCCGTATCACACCCGAGTAAGTTTTCTTGTTAGGTTTTACTCTAACAGAGTTTCGTATCGTATAGAAGCTTACAGAAAAAAGGGACGCTGGTATCTGGCTTGACGCCCATGTCGACACTCTCCGTAAGAACGTTGACTTTGCGCACAGCCAAAACGCCAACATCGCTATTCAACTCGCCCATGCAGGCCGTAAAGCTAGCTGTGTAGCCCCTTGGCTCAGCGCAGGCGCCACAGCCACAGAAGAAGTCAACGGCTGGCCCGATGATGTCGTTGGACCCAGCAATGAGCCTTTCAACGAACACTACCCCACGCCTCGCAGCATGACCATCCAGGAGATCAACCAACTCAAGAAGGATTTCGTCAAAGCTGCAAACCGAGCCGTCAGTGCCGGGTTCGACGTGATCGAGCTGCACTTTGCGCACGGTTACCTCGTCAGCTCGTTCTTGACGCCCAGCGTTAACAAGAGAACTGATCAGTACGGCGGAAGCTTCGAAAACAGGACCCGTCTCGCGCTTGAACTCGTCGAAGAAGTCCGCGCTGTCATCCCAGAGACCATGCCTCTCTTTGTCCGCATCAGCGCTACAGACTGGCTCGATACTAACCCCGAGTACAAGGGCGAGAGCTGGACCGTCGACCAGTCTGCCAGGCTAGCCAAGCTCCTCGCCGAGCGCGGCGTCGACGTTATCGACGTGTCCAGCGGGGGCAACCACGCTATGCAGAAGCTGCAAAGTGGACCGGGTTACCAGGCCAAGTTCTCCAAGTATATCAAGAAAGAAGTGGGCGACAAGATGCTCGTCAGTGCCGTCGGCAGCATCAAGACAGGCACGCTAGCTGAGGAGATCATCTCTGGCGGTAAGGATGAGAATGATGTGACGCTGGATCTCGTCGCTGCGGGACGAATGTTCCAGAAGAACCCCGGACTTGTGTGGGCGTGGGCGGATGATTTGGATGTCAAGATTCAGGTTGCGCATCAGATTGGGTGGGGATTTGGAGGAAGGGCTGGATTTTAAAATGGAAATGGGCATGATGTACAATTCTGCAGTATGTACCTGGGACGAATAAAAAGGCGGTTATGGTTGTGATATGACCTATTTTGGCAATTCATCCTGTGAGGAGTCTGATGCACAGAAGTGAGTAACATTTGAGTCCATATCTGATGTCAAATTGCTTGTCCTTATAGCATGATATTGACAGCTCAAACATATACCCCTAGTTCACCCATACCGATATCTCATTATTAGCTAGTTCTTCTCCTTCCATTCCTTTTCCAATCCCTGTCTTCCCTCTTCCACTCGCTTCTCGACGATGAGAGGTTTCTTCTCATCTACCTGTGTTCCAACATAAGTATACATCTTCCACCTTGGTCACTTAGCTTACTTGATTCTCAACATCACTCGATTCCGTAAAAGCCTTGTTGAGTGTGTCGTATACATCGTTCTTCCACTCCGCCACGCGGGCTCCAAGGCCAATGTAGAGTGTATAAGCAGGATGCATTGTAGTTTGAGTATGATGATGAAACTTTGAGAGAAGGGAATGGTTTTATTTCAGGTAAACTCTTCGTCATGTCAGCGTAAGCAGTTGAGCTCATGTAAGCACCCTATCTATTATAGCTTTTTGACTGGGCTGACGGTTTCTAGCCAAGATGCGTGAGATGGGTGGTCTTGGGTGTAAGACTGAGTGGCCAATGAGAGGGTGAGAGGGTTAGCATAGCAGATGGCCTGTTGGGATTCATCGTGTAAGAATTGATTTGTTAGCAATGGCTGTTTTCTAGATGCGATGTAAGTTGGCATGTGTAACAACTCTGCGCCCGTGGTTGTGCATATAGAGCATGGAATGAGTACTAAGGCTGGTCGCAAAAAGATAGGCATTTAGCGCAGAACAGACAAAAGTATCGGCATGTTCTTCGGCTATAGACTTATTAAAGCTGGCCTAACCTTTCTATCAGCCATTAAAGCAGTACCGGTTTTTGTGCGATACACCTGGTACTGTACTGTAAGATCGCTATATACTAGCCCTATACTCTTTCTTAACCAAAATACAAATTCCCCATCAGATTTTCTCTCTTCTTTCTGTCTGTCTGATAAGAAAAAATACTTAGCAGCTGTGATTGAATGAAATTGGACGTTCCTGCTTACACGACACGCAGTATTGGTGCTTGAGTTGTTTGTCCTTCGAGGTGTGAGTATCTTGATTGCTTCATATCATAAACTCCAGCGACTTTAAGTAATCCAGACATATCCCTAAATATGAGTTTTATCTTCAAGTACAGATATTATCTTTGTTTGGTACCTACGAATAGATAAGACTATAGACTACAACCTCCAGGGTAAGGTCACCGCCAAGACACGGGGAAACAGCCCTGAAATCCGGGTCAGGCAAAGATAAGCAATGCCTCGGGTTCCTGGCATAGCAACCAAGCTAAGCTGCAGTAGCTCAAGATCATCACGTCACAAGCACTGGAGCTTGTATCACCTGCCCTGGGGAACCGACCGGGACCTGAATGAAACCCTTCCCTTCTTCTACCTCACCGTTTCTTCCTTCTTGTCATCATCATCATCATCATCACAGCACAAAAATGACAACAAAAGGCTTCTGTCTGGTCGCTGCCACGGCCGCTCTGTCGGGCGTCTCAGCTCTTCAGATCCCTCTCAACCTCCAAGTCCCCAAGCTCTCATGGGGTCCCTCCGGTCACGATCTACCTCTGGTGGACACCAAGGAGCTGCAGAAGAGCATCAAGCCCGAGAACCTCGAGGCGCGAGCAAAGCATCTGTACGAGATTGCCAAGAATGGCGAGGAAGAGTATGGTCATCCTACTCGCGTTATCGGCAGCGAGGGTGAGTTATCGCCGACATCGGCATTGTTTTATCATGAAATTGCAATCAACTAACTTGTGACTCAAGGTCATCTCGGTACGCTGTCCTACATTCACGCTGAATTGGCCAAGCTCGGAGGCTACTATACCGTCTCGAACCAGCAATTCCCTGCCGTCTCGGGCAACGTCTTTGAGTCGCGACTCGTTCTCGGCAATGATGTGCCCAAGGAGGCTGCGCCGATGGGTCTGACTCCTCCTACCAAGAACAAGGAGCCTGTCTACGGAAAGCTCGTTCTCGTCGATAACGAAGGATGCAACGAGTCCGATTATCCCGAATCTGTCGAGGGAAACATTGCTCTCATCCTCCGTGGAACCTGTCCCTTTGGAACAAAGTCTGGTAATGCTGGCAAGGCGGGTGCTGTTGCGGCCGTTGTGTACAACTACGAGAAGGGTGATGTTCACGGAACTCTGGGGACTCCTTCTCCTGATCACATCGCCACTTTTGGTCTCGGAGGCGATGAGGGCAAGGCTGTTGTTAAGAAGATCAAGGATGGTGAGGAGGTTGATGGTATCGCATACATCGATGCCGAGGTCAAGACCATCTCTACTACCAACATCATCGCCCAGACCCGCGGCGGTGATCCCGAGAACTGCGTTATGCTCGGCGGTCACAGCGACAGTGTTGCCGAGGGCCCTGGTATCAACGACGACGGCACTGGCAGTATCTCTGTTCTCGAGGTTGCCGTTCAGCTGACCAAGTACCGCGTCAACAACTGCGTCCGCTTCGCCTGGTGGGCCGCCGAGGAGGAAGGTCTCCTGGGATCCGACCACTACAACTCTGTCCTTTCCGAGGAGGAGAACCGCAAGATCCGCCTCTTCATGGACTACGACATGATGGCCAGCCCCAACTTTGCCTACCAGATCTACAACGCCACCAACGCTGCCAACCCCAAGGGATCTGAGGAGCTGCGCAACCTATACGTTGACTGGTACGAGGAGCAGGGTCTCAACTACACCTTTATTCCCTTTGACGGTCGCAGCGACTACGATGGTTTCATCCGTAACGGTATCCCTGCTGGTGGTATCGCTACTGGTGCCGAGGGTGTCAAGTCTGAGGAGGAGGTCGAGATGTTTGGTGGCGAGGCTGGAGTCTGGTACGACAAGAACTACCACCAGATCGGTGACGATCTGACCAACGTCAACTACACTGCTTGGGAGGTGAACACCAAGGTAAGTCACAATCCATCATCACATGTCTTGAAAACGGTAACACTGACATGACACCCCGCAGCTCATCGCCCACTCCGTCGCTACTTACGCCAAGTCCTTCAAGGGATTCCCTGAGCGATCTTCCGAGGCCACTGTACGGACCGAGACATACTCTGACAAGACCAAGTATCACGGCAGCAAGCTCTTTATGTAAGAACTGTATTAGGTTTTGTTTGATAGCATAGCATACATATCATTGTAGCATTCATAGCACACGCACCCCAAGTAATGGTTGATTAATTGATTGGATGGATATCTCTACGTTAATAATTGCAAATGCCCAGCTAAGCTAAATCGACTCCATGTGGAAAGTGAGAAAAAAAAAAGGTAAAAATCATAACACATAACCAACAACCCAAAGTGCGCAGAAGAAAAGATGCCTGTCTAAATCCATCCCCAATCAATCCTTAAATGTAGTAAAGTAGCCAGAGCTTGGCTGTAAAACTGATTCCAACCTAAACACCGACTTTGCATATTTGTCATCTTTATCTAGACGACTTATCGATCCACTGAGAGGGGGGAGTTTGTTTCATCATCAACTCGAGACAAAAGCCTCATCGCGCTGATGTAACATTGTACGGGGTGCCAACAAGCACACCACCGGTGGGAAACTCGCAGCTGCCGACCTGTGAGGGTGCCATGCCGGTGTAATACTCAAAGTCATCACGCAGCTCCCTCAACTCTATAGGCAGAACAATTCTCGACAAGGCCTTTGGGGTAGTGAGGTTGGCGAGGGTTCCAGAGTATGGTGACGAAGAGGTGGTTGACCATGACGAGGCCGGAGGGTGGTGCCCCACATTGACGGGGGTGATCTCGGGGGATTCGGTGACTGAGACGGTCGTCTTGGCAGCCGAGGAACCGGATCCGGGTCTTGGTGTATGTCGCAATCGAGCTGAGAGGCCGACGTTGAATGTGAGGAGTCGAGTAACACGATGGGCGAGTTCGTCGCGACTGTTCTTTGCGTCTTTTTCTCCAGGGCTATTTCCCCCCCGTCCCGTCAGCATCATGTTCAATCAATCCAATTCCATTGTTCGACAAGAGGTCCGTGTGCCAAGTCAAGAAAGTGGGAATTAGCAGGGTATGCCTGCATGTCTTGCTTTGCCATGTCTCGCCATTGCCTTGCTTTTTTTATGTTTCCCTTTTCCTCCAAAAAAAGACCACTTACCAGTTCACTATTGTCATCATCATAGCAATCGATAGGTTATGCCACCGGATCCTCGCACAGAGCGCCCTGATGCGCTTCTCGAAATGCTTAGCGGCATCTTCGGGGCTGGACCTTGTAGATTCCTCGTCGACGGCGCAGCACAGCGACGAGAGGCGTGAAAAGGCGAGGACGGTATCTGTAAGAGTCGCGACGAGGGTTTCAAGAGAGATCCAGGCGGCGCGAGCGGGGATTGGAATCTGGCCGTTCTCGATGAGACTGAGGGTTTTGTAGAATGCGTGTACGGAGGAGCGACACTCCTTAACCTCGCGGAGTAGGGCGTTGAGGACGAGGGTGTCGTGCTGGGGCGAGATGTTGAGGTCGCTGAGGATGTCGATAGCTGCAGCGCCAACCTCTAGGAGGCCTGTGATGGCGGTTGTGGTAGGGAGGCCGACGACGGCGAGGGGATCCATGTCGGCCTGCAGAGCGGAAGGCATTTATCGCGGTATCATCCAACAATTGGTGGAAAGGATATATTAAAAACAAAAAAAAAAAAAAAGAGATAAGAGGTCGTGAGGCTCAAAATTATAGAGAGTTGTGAGTTGCAAATGAGAGTAGAGGCGGGATGGAGAAATCTTGGCGAAAGAGAACAGCCCAGCTTCTAGGCCTTCCCCCCCTTTGGCTTAAATGGGCCAGGCAGGGCCCCTGGGGCTGAATGGAGAGTGACAGACAGCTGGAGCTAGAAAGTCGCCCGCGGGAGTAAACGAAGGTGCGAAAGTCCGAGAATAACCCAAGAGGGGCGTGTGTGTATTGTTTGGGAAAAAAGGGCTGATCCAAGAAAAACCAGGAACCAAAACTTTGGAGCCACTTGACGAGATTGAGGTGAGGGGAATGACGACGAGTTGTGTAGATAGTTTGTAAGTGAGGAGAAAGACGAGAGAGTTTCGGGGGAAGAATAAGAAGAACGAGAGAGAGAGAGCTTAGCTTAGTTAGTAGCTACAGGGGAATGAAGCAACTGTAAGTTTGATGGAGGGTTCTATTCTTAGTCTAGTACAGTAGGTAGCTAGGTAATGTCAGGTATGGGGAATTGTATTTGTGCAAGGCAAGGTCTGGAAGAGACGGCACCAGAGGGCTAAGAAAAAAGGGTTCAATGGATGTCAACTGTGAACGGTGCCCATAGGTGAAGCCGTACTTCCGAGACAAGCAACGGGCTGTTGTCCACTAAGAGGAGGAAGAGGGGGTGTGTGGTGCACTATATCTCGGGTTGTCTGTTTGATGATACGTTGGAAGCGAGAGGTAGACATACAGCAATTATGAATTCATTCTTTAGGGGGCTAATAGTGGGGGTTGTAATATTTTATAATTAAATATCAACTCATTCTCTCATATATGTTTGTTCTATTTCTACAGAGTACGGAGTATGTCTTCTCCCATCTATAGAGTATTATCACTCTGAAATCAACACTGTTACAACCACCCCAGACTAAAAACTGGGCGTTTGGAAATGGTGGATGTCGAGATGCCGACTTGCCGGGGTCGATTGGGTGCGATCGGATACCGGCACGGCGCGGTGAGATGATGCTATCCTGTTCCACTTTTTATCTTTCTCTCTGACTCTCTCTTGTCTTTGGAGAAGAAAAAAGACTCGCTCTCATATATAGTGTTTGATCTATTTCGGCATATATATTCCGTCCGGCATTTTCTGAACCCTCGACTCGTGTTTGTATGTAGAATTGAGTCATGATGACCCTGTTTTTTTTTACGAGCCGATATCCGAAAAATCTCTTCTGTCACCTGTCACCTGTTGCGTTGCGTCCAGTCTGTACCTGCGTGGCTTGAACCACCAACGTGGCTTTTGATGCGCAACCATCTTTTATGTACCTCTTTAGAGAGCTTACGTACCTATGATATTACTGCAATATCACGGGCTGGCTTAAGCGCCCTTGACTAGGTAGACAGTAAATACTGCTGCTTGCTGTGCGTACTGTTGTACTTGACAATATCCGTAAAATGTCTATGCTCTGATATCACCATAGAATGATCGTCAGACAATAACGGCTCTGACGGCACAAACTGAAACCCTTTTTAGTACAATGCGTAATTCCATCTAATCCCGGTGGGTGAAAGAACGGCTGTTTCACCGCCCGCAAAACCTACACTTAAACATCACTATGCAAGCAAAGTAAACAAATCATTCAATAATTAATAATAACAAAAAGACTCCATTTTCCTTTCTATATGCCGTGCCGTGATATCCATACTCGGCCCGAGATGATCTCGTCTGCGTATACTACTAGATCTGGACTACGGAGTATCATTTCGCTCTCTACCTTACCCTTCCTTTCCTTGCCTTACCTGTAATACCCGGGGACCCATTCTGTGATTCGTACGTATCCTACGTACACTTATTGACTTACACGCACGCGTCGTCCAGAGACGACGACGACATCAGTCAGTAGTCAGGTAGTACCTTACCTTAGCCTTCCAACAGTCCGCTGTCAGAAATCAGTAGTAAAGGTGTTGCTTCATCATTCCGCTGTCAAAAGTCAGCAGTAGACGTATTGATTGATGACACAGTCAAGCTGACCTTTTAGTCTACCAGAGACCAAAAGTGTGCCATCCAATATACCCTTACTTACCTTGGCCTAGAGAATCTCCTCCGCTATATTCCTTTCCGAGTTCCGCAGTGCGCGGGACAATTCCAGCAAGCGAGCCAGAATAGTTTGGAAGACACGATAGACCAAGTTAAGTGCAGGAGTCGTATCGACATCCGCTTCGTCAAAGTCGTCATCGTCTTCCCTAGCATTCGAGTGCTCAGTCTCACCGCATAGAGTGTCCACTGTCAAACTCGTCCGCTTCTTGCTCGCTGCTGTCCTCGTCTTCACTGCTGCCAGCAACGTCTTGGCCAGAAGCGGGTTGATTGAGAGTAACACCACGATGAGGACCACTGTTCATAATGACAGTGTGGCCGGTCATCCTAGCCATTTCCTCGATTTGCTGGGAAGCAATCGGTGGGAAAGCTCTTGCTGACACTGGAAACATTCTAAGGCCCGGAGGACTCGGTCGTCCAGATGGTACTGCAAGGAGGCCCCGATTTATCTGTCGTCGCTCACGATGCGCTCCTGGAAACTCTCCCATCGAGGGAATAACAGCAATAGGAAAGTGAGGCTCGTCTTTAAACCAAGGAGCCTGTCCCTCCAAGGCATCGCGCTTGTCGAGGAGCGCTTCTCGGCGCTTAGCCAGCATCTCTCCAAACTCGTCCGTAACAATGGTAGCAAAGGCCGCGATGATTTGATTCTCGCTGACTAGGAAACGCTGCTGCTCCAGCTTTCCTACCAAGTGGTAGAAAAGAGGGACGAAGCCGGGCTCCAAGTCCGCAAGACCTTCTGGGAACTCACCTTGATGAATGTCCTGATCGAATTCTGCAATCGCCTTGCACTCTCGGCATCGAGCTCCGCCGCGGGGCAGGATTGCCGGGACTGAAGAGTGCGGGCCCTCCTTGGGGATGGGCACAACCAGACTAGGTTTCCCGCAGTCGACGCACTCCAGGGAAGCGCGGCACATGGGACACTTGCGGTACTGAGACCGGTTGGAATCTTCGTTCAGCACACGGCATGGCTGGCACAGAACGTGGCCGCAAAGAAGGACCTGGCCAAGAGTTGGGTCTGTGCCTCGAAGGTCGCTCTGGCGCTCAGGGACGGGCGGGAAGCTGGTGACTGCAATGTCCTCCAAACAGATGGGGCATCGAACGTGAGATTCAGCGTTGGGCTGGGAGGGGTCGTTGTTGGTGTTGATTCCCTCTTCGATACGGGGCCAGAAATCCTGGAAATCCTGAGCAGAAGACATGATGTCGGTAGTAAGGTAGTTACTTACCAGAAAATTGTCGGTAGGTAAGATAGATACTTACTGTGAGATGTTGCAAGAGTGCGTGGGTGTTGTGAGTGATGTAGATGATTTCGAGATTCTTTCCTGAAGAATGTGAAGTCGGTTTGATCAAGTGGTGTCAGTGTAATCAAGACGTAGTCAAGATTCTTGGTAAGATCGAAATGAGAAATGGCGGCATCATCTCACCCATTTATACTGATGGATTGACTGTGAATGTTTTTGAGATATGGTCTTGAGATTATGGACAAATATTGTGTTCTTCAAGTTGTAAGTGTATTCTATTGTGATAGACAAAGTGTCCGAGTTTGACAATGATCTCTCAATGTGTTCAGTATAACACAACTCACTTGAACGAGAACATGTACTAGTTCAACGAACAAGGTCACAATTATTCAAAGATTCTCAACTAACAAAGGGCCGGTCAATATGGTATTCTTATCTTTACCGTTGTACTTCTGGTGTACTGTTGTGCTTCTAGTTGTTGCAGTTATGTGGACTCCTTTTTACTCAGAGATGAAATGTCTCGCCAACAAATAGCATTCTTGTCTATTCTCAAACTCAAAATAAATTTCGTTTCGTATCGATCTACTGCTCAGCTGCCTTGATCTCCTCCTCTCCCTTTTTCCTCTCAATAGCAATAATCTCCTCCACCGTCTTGGTGCTCACTCCGTTTCCAAAGTATTTCTCCGACAGCTCCACGCAACGAAGGTTAGCAGAGAGCTTGTTCATCGTCTCCATCCACTCATCCGTAGGGTCGCTGTCGTAGACGATACCGCCACCGGCCTGCATGTATGCCACACCGTCCTTGACAAGCATTGTTCGAATGGCAATGCACGTGTCCATGGATCCTTCGTCAACATAGATCTTGTCCTGCAGCTCACTGCTCTCGTCAACACGAACAATGTCATATCCGAACCATCCAGCAGCTCCGGCGTAGATTCCTCGCTTCTCCTGCTCCAAGTCGTAGATCAACTCCATAGCTCGGATCTTGGGTGCGCCAGAGACGGTACCAGCGGGGAAGATGGATCGTAGGGCATCCCAGCGTGTGCATTCGGGCCGCAACACTCCTGATACCTCAGAAGTGATGTGCTGAACGTGAGAGAAGCGATCAATTCGCATAAGTTTGTCGACCTTGACGGTCGTAGGGTGGCAAACCCGGTTCACATCATTTCGAGCAAGGTCGACCAACATGACGTGCTCAGCGCGATCCTTCTTAGATGCCAGAAGCTCAGCTGCCAATCTGTCGTCCTCAGCCGCACTCTTTCCACGGTGAATTGTTCCGGCGATAGCGTGGTTGACGATACGGGGCCTTGATCGAGCCTCGGCTGCTGAGTATCCGAATCTGGAGTCCGAAGGTAGAGGTGCGTAGCCATCGGTCTTCATCAGACACTCTGGCGAGGCACCAACAATGTGAAAGTCTGCGCATGACAGGAAAAAGACATATGGTGAGGGATTCAACGTTCGGAGAGTTCTGTAAATGTTAAAGGGATGAAGCTGTGTGCTACGACGGAATCTTTGCGAAGGCACGGCCTGGATGATGTCGCCCTTGACGATATACTTTTTGAGCTCCGTAACAAAAGTCTCATAACCCTTGCGACCGACGTTTGACGAAAACTGCTGATCAGACTCGGATCGTGTATCAAGTGTTTGCTTGGGCAGAGGAGTCTCGGGCTGGAAAATGATGTCGAGAGTCTTTTTGAGGGTCTCGCAGGCCTCGTCGTAGGCGGGTTGAAGATCGTCAGAGGGGTTCTTTGGTAGTTTCATGTGCGTAACAATAGTGAGTGTCGAACGGAAGTGGTCGAGAGCGACAATGGTGTCGAAGAGCATAAACAAAGCCTCGGGAATCTTGAGGTTGTCTTTTAGCGGTCGCTCCGTCTTGGGCTCAAAGTACTTGATACAGTCATAGGAAACATATCCAACGGCACCTCCGGATAGCGCGGGTAGTCTTAGCGAGGGAATGTCGAGAACACGGTCCTGAGAGAGCTCGGCCTCGAGGGTCTTGAGAGGGTCCCCAGAGTGTTCGTAGCCATCGCCAGTAGCCAGCACCTTTCGAGGGTCTAGAACAAAGACTTTAGAGATCGCCCGTCATGGCTGGGAGCCCTTTAGGAAGGTAGCTTACTGGCACCGATAAAACTGTATCTTCCGACGGTCTCTGTGCTACCTGTGGCACTCTCGAGAAGGAATGAGTATTCTGCGGTTGCGCTGCGAGTTGTGAGTCAGAGGATGGTGTTTGCCAGTGCAAGCATTGTGGTTCTTTACCCAGAGGATAGCTTCAGATAGATAGCGGAAGGAGTCAATAGATCGGCAGGGGCGGATGCGCAAACTGGAAGAAGCGTGGGTTGAGTAGATGGCGTCCATTTTTGGTTGTAAGCATTTCGAGCTTCATCGGCAGTTGGCCGTATATCGAGCTGGCGGAGAAGTTTAGGATAATTCATGGCTAGAGACAGATTGAAAGACGGTGACAATGAAAGAGATCATGTTCTTACCTGTGCTGCACACATCCTTTCTTATAATTCGATCCTCAACGGTCAAGTGTCTTCTTTTTTTGGTGGCTTGAGAACAAAGAAAGAAGGACAATGGAAGATTGTCTTGTTGGTGGATGGGATGCCGATGTTTGCTTCGGAGTCACTTTTTGTCAATTGCCAATTGTAGACGCCGTTTGTTAGTGGGGGCGGGGCAGGCCGATAGCGGTTGTTTCGTGTTGTAAGGCCTGACGGAGTGCTACCACCTCGATGAGCAGACCCTGATGAGAACCTCCATGGTTTAGGGTAGCCATGATGAAATGCATTGATGCCTTGCGCTCAAGGCTCCAACCGGTACTCAAGCTTATTTCCGTATACAGCCTAGCGCGTGACTGCTCTGCTCTCCTTCACCTAAACCAAACCATCCACAGACGGAATCTCGTGTTTCGGTACGTCACGTCACCTTTCTCAATTCCACTCGTTTTTTACTGAGAAGCGCCATTGTCGCACCATTCATTCACAATTACTTCCTTCAAAATCGAAATCATGCCGGTCGGAAGGCATGAGGACTCGGCGGAGCCAACTGGCGACGTCGAGATGACCGAGACCACCCAGAACACGCAGGAGACACCACTGGAGAATACCCAAGAAGATGGCGAGGGCGAGCAGAACGAGAATGCAGACGAAACAGCCCTCGAGGTTGTCGAATCCGAAGCCCAGCCTCGAATTACTTTTGCCAATTACCTTATGAGCCCTATTGTCACTCTCCTCATCGGCTCAGGCGACCAATCTATCCTCTCAGCGCATCAGGGCCTCTTGACACAAAGTCCTTACTTTAAGGATATCTGCGATCGCTTTGCCGAGGACAGCAGCGTTAGTAACTCAACCTTCCAAAACCAAGCCATTCTAATTCCCTGCAGCCCCGTCAGATTGAGCTCCCCGAATACGACATCGACACTGTCGGAAGCTTCCTCGAGTACCTCTATACGGGCGAGTACTTCCCCAAGAAGCTCCCCGGCCAGCGCGTCCTCGAAACCGACCCCGCGATCCCCTCGGTCGACGACAGCGGCGACCAGCTCCTCAAGCACGCCCGCATCTACACCCTCGCCGAGAAGTTTGGCGTCGACGGTCTCAAGACACTCTCCAGCTCCAAGATCCACTGCGTTAACTCGACAGCCAAGGGCGAGATCGCATACGCCCGTTACGTCTATGCATTCACCAGCAACGACGATGTCACAATTCGCGCACCCGTCGCGAGCTTCTGGGCCACGCGCTCCCATACCCTGCGTGCCGAGGCCGAGGACGAGTTCAAGGCTCTGTGCTTGGAGCACCCCCAGTTCGGATACGATGTTCTCAGTACGTGTGACGATTCTTTCATAGAGGAAATACTTGCTAACAATTATCAGCTCGGGTCTTGGACCACAAACTCAAGCGAGAGCGCAACGACAAGATGCATCCTGCTACCAGCAGTGCCCGAAAGCGTGCCCGTCACAGCAGCGGCTCGCGTGCCGACTAAGGATAGTCGTGATCTGTATTGGCGTTTTTCGGATCTCTTTTGTCTTTTTTTGTACTGTAATACTATGGGGCATATACTTGGCTGCTATATGCAGCTTGTTCAAAGAAAGGATACTGGGACCACAGGGAACAGGCTCAAGAGAGCCTTTGGGGTTTTGCATCTTAATCAGCCAAAGATATCTCGGACGTCTATTCTTTTTCCGAGTTACACATTATCATAGCAAGGAGTTTTTTGAGTTGTATAGGAAAAAGGTATTATTCTTCATTTGCTGATATCATGCTCATGAAGACTTTGGCTGTGAATTTTTGACATACTTGGTATGCTGCCCATGAGTAACAAGCTTCAAAGTCCCATCCTCCTCAACTTTAAAAATCTTGATCGACGAAAAGGCAACGCTCCCGCCAACTTTGTCTGCCGTCGAAACAATCTCAACCGTGTCCCCCAAGCGCGCCGTGCTGACATAGCTAATGTGCATATCCACACTCGCACCCGTAGTCTCCCTCAGATCCCAGCTCGCAATGGCCAGGCCTGTGACAAAGTCGATGATGGTGGCTGACACAGCTCCGTGCAGGTTTCCGCTGCTGTTCAGATGGTTCTCGTTTAGCGTCATGCGCGTGGTGACGACGCCTTGGCTTGCCCCGATGAGTTGCGCGGGAGCCATTATGAAGTTGTAGATGGGACTTTTGCTGCGTAGACGGTCCATGAGGTTTTGAACGTGGGCGGTTCGCACCGCTTGGGAGGAGTCGACATCTGGGGTTTGCACGCGTGTTGAAGGTGGTTCGGACATTTTGATATGAGATCAAGTGTTCTTCTTATAAGATGTTTTTGTGTTCTTTGTTTCATCAAGTATAAGTCTAGCCACTTAAATTGAATTGAGCTGTTTAAGAGGAATTTCCTCATCGGGCAATTCCCGCCCCCCTTTGATGAATATCCTCTCTTCTCTGCATACCTTCAACTCTCTCTCTCAAGCCTTTTCAAAAACATCGTTCAAGTAATCAAAAGCTCCCAGAGGAACACCCTGCGTGCGCATGATACAATACGCAGACGTGAGATGAAAGTGAAAGTTTGGAATAACGTATTCACTTATGTACCTCTGTCCCGTGAAGCGGAACTTTCCCAGCTTGGCCTCGACGAAGATCTCGACATCTTCCTTGCCGTTGATCACATCCGGGTCCACTTTCTCCAAGATCTCGACTGTTTTGGCAATGCGGTCTTGAAGCTGTTCAAAGGTTTCTTCATTGTCTTCAAAAATGGGGATGTTGGGGGCGCCGAAGCGTGATGCGACGAATTTGGCTGTGTTGGAGCAGGATTGAACTTGGAAAGGAAGACTAACAGACGTTAGCTAGGTTGTCACGGGTTTAATAGAGACGGGACTTGCCCTCTCATGTCAGAGATGAGACGGTATGATATCATTTCTTCATGCTTTATACCCTTCTCATCGCAAAACTTGGCGCCCTTATGGAGCATGAGAGAGAGGTTCTTGAGGTACTTGGTCAGTACGGGGATACTTTGTTGATAGAGCGTGGTCATCCTGGCTGTTTTGATACAAGCAAAAATAGGTAAAGTAGTCTTCCTTGGATCATTCAAAGTCTGAATGTATGAATGCTAGTTTATATACTGCTTCGGAAATACCGGGTTGCTATTTGTTCAACAACATGGTTGGCTGTTATGCCCTGGACAGCTGACATATAGCAGCGTGCGGAGGAGGCCTGTAGATCTATTAGTGTTGACTGTACCATTAGCGCTTATTTGTACATGCGATGCAGTCCACCTGTATAATAAACCTAGGACCTTGTCATGTTGGAGTCAAAGTCTTGAAGGATTTCGTATCCGGTCTAGACCAGTCCGAGAAGAGATGTAAGCTGATGTGACATATCATATCATGCTACATGCCATTGCCGGTGCTTCAGATGAAGACTTCACCATTGGACTAATGAAATGATTACTATCATTGATTCAACATTTAAATACAGAGCTGTGCTTCCAGTTCTATATGTCTACGCAGCTTGCTCAAAGTCAACCGTCAGTCCAGGGAGAAGCTCAATAGACTTGGGACTATCCTTTGTGCCCAAAAGAGTCAATTTGATCTCTGCTTTGCCATTTCCACCCTCAAGCGTTGACAGAACAACCTTGTTGCTTCCCGAGTTGGGCCCAGCAGGAAGATCATATGGCCACGAGTATCCATTTCCTTCAGCAGCCTTTTGATTGTGAATAGCGTCATAAACTGGTTTGTACGTCGCGATATCCTTCTCGGGCAGTAGAACAGTAACCTGTGAAACACCCTTGGCGTGGGAAGGATGCTTTGTGAATTCGTGCAGCCCGTCACCACCATCCGCCTTGAACGGTGATCGCAGATGCCTCTCCGTCTCATCAACGCACCAGAAAGGAATCGTGCCCGGGAAAATTCTACCGCCCTCTGGACTAAGCGCCACCGAAACAAGACACTTCATCAAGACTCCATCAGGTCTATGTCTCTGAAGAGAAGTGAGATCGCCGTACGTGATCCCATTCCCAGCATCAGCGACTCTCCCTTGAAGAGCAGCATAGTCGGCTTCACTGTTGAGGGTATGAGCCCAATCAGCAATCTTGCCCTCTTCAAGATTTCCCCAGCGATGAGCGCGGCGCTTCTCAGGGTCGACGCCTTCTACGAAAGCGATGAATTCGAGATATGTCCCGTCGGCGAGATGGATGAGTTTGTTCACTGTGAGACCGTCTGCGTGGGCGCCGCCGTCGATGACGAGGAGAGAGTCTTTGAGGTTGTCTGTGACGGTTTGGAGGGTTTGGTACGAGACCAGGATTGCAAAGTGATCAAGAATTGGAAGTGACATTTTTTAATGATGAGGTATGGTTGATGATGGAGTGTTTGTTTGTGGTTTGTGAGAGTGTAAGAAGAGGCTATTGCGGGGGTTCGGAGTTGGTTCGGGAGGAGTTCCGACTTGCATGTCTAAGCCGAATTGAAGCCAATTCTATCTTGTAGCAGTAATGGAGGTTATCTTACGAATATCACGATATTATCATCTAGATTGACTATCCCATGTACCCAGTACTATACCATCAGGTGAAATGGCATTGTATCATTTACATCACCCAAGCTAACCATCAAGGTGAAGAAAGAATGCGGTAGTTACACATAAGACGACAAAAAATAAAGACAAAAACCAAATTGCTTAGGGGTATCTAAATGAAATCTTCAACATGATATACCAGTCTTGTATCTCAAGACAATTGATGCTCCATCTAAACTTTAGCAGACGAAATCATCCGCTTCTGGCACAAACTAACATGCAGTTCAAAGCCCCACAGATCTGCAGAACACCAACATCTCGTAAGATTGTCCTTCAGTCTTGCTTTAATCTCATCAAAGATCCTCTTTAGCGGCCCGTCAATCGACAGATCCTGCGTACGATACCCCTCCACCGACTCCATCGGTCTCAAAACCCACACATGGCCTGTCGTTCTGGCCGATACAATTACAACATCTCCCTCTGGAAGCTCAGACGGGAAAAGGAACATGGGTACTAGATATTCGATGCCTAGGACGATCGCTGCTGCTTGGCAGTCACCGCATTTTTCAGCTACCCCGCCTCCTTCCGAGAGCGTGGGCGGAAAGGTTCTGATTTCCTCGATACTGGTTGGCATGGGCATGCCGAAGTGGGCATGAAGACAATCTCTGTGAAGAGGAAACACGACGCGGCAGGTTGGACAGGATATGGGCAGATCGTTTGTAATTTGGATGTCGATCAGCATGAGGGCACACTTGCTGCCGAACATGTGTCCGCAGGGAAGGATGCGAGCTCTGTGCGAGAAATCGGACATTTCTGGATCGTAAGTATGTTCATGCTGGAAGACTGTCATTTTGTCAAGACACATTCCACATTCGAGATGGAGATTGTCGTAGGAAGATGGGTCTCGTAGCAGAGCATCTCTGAGGACGGGCCAATACGTGCTACTGAGTTCAAGTTGACTGGCTGAAAGTGAAGGTTCCGGGTTGAGGATACTGTTTATAGACATTGTGTCTGTAGATTGAAGAGTCATTTTGGCAAGTTGTTGTTTAGCTCAGGTATAGTAGATGAGAGAAGGTAAGTTGCAGTAAGATGATACTAGATTGATGAGAATTCCATTTGTTAGCATGGCCAAGACTGTGATTCAACTACGATCTTAGTCTGAATAGTCCTTGTTGCAGTACGTGAACATGTTCATTGACAAAGACATTCGTTGTTCACAATCCTTTTAATCAATTAGAATGATCTTGTGAACAGCTTTCGCTCGCCGGTTTGCATTGTTGCTGTCATTGTATCATTCAACAAAGACTCCGCCAATGTGTCTGAACAGCCTCACGACTGTAGTGGTATGTGAAGTTATGCTACTCAAGCAGTGTGATTCAGGCAGAGATAAGAGAGAAAAGGAATTAATGAAGTAAAACGTATCGTATTCGTTTCACAGGATATCTATGATATTATCCGAAGGATGTCAGATAATTCATCTGGTTTTCCAGTTGTTGAGAAATGTTTCTACTATCACCCGGATGAAGCTCTATGATATTACCTCCAAATCCCGTCTCCGCTAGCATAAAAACGATGTTAAGAACTTACAACTAAAACATGTTCTGATGAGCATATTTCCCCTGTGCCTTTGACTTCATAGAAGTTGTCAAAAAGCCTTGCTAGACGTCCCCTGTCCCATGATCAAGCCACAACTAGATAGAATATACCCAGTCTTTAACAAAGATTGAAGCCAACTAATGATCATCAGATTCCCACCTTGGAAAAGGGTATAAACAAGCTCTTCTTCCCGTTCTTCTGGTCACTCTTTTCTGTTCAACAAACCAACTTGGTCATCCAACGGTAACAACAACTTCAACGCAAACAACCACACTCTACAGCGAGTATCTACAAAACACTTCTGCACATTGAACAATTCGCAGATGAACACTCCACAGTACAATCTACCCAGCACCAGTCTTCAAAATGACTTTACCAACAACACCCCCACTATCTTCATGACCGCGACCACCGGTGAAACCACTTTTCTTCACAACGCCAAAACCTTTTGGCCTAGGGTCAAGCAAGAGGTCGAGAGAGATGAGTTGAACCTTCAAACTCATGAACTGTCTTGTGGTTTCTGCGCAGGCCCGATGATGAGTTGCTCAGGTCAAACCCAGCAACGTTCTTGGATTCTCCCATGTGGGCACATGCTGGGCTACAGCTGTCTGAAGGTATTGGCTCAAGGTAAGAATCTCTATGATAAGAATCTCAACTTGGCATGCCCCGTGTGCCAAGTCTGCCTTCTCTACGAATGTGGCCATCAAGCTATCGGCATGCAAGCTCCCCTAGACAAGGAATCTGTTTGCCGTGTTCCCCCCGTTCTATCCGAAGGCGGCCTCGCAGCTACAAACTGCGGTCTCTGCGAAGGTAAGTTGGCTCTTGAGCAGCTCCGCGCAGTCGCAGACCTAGACCCTCCTGAACTCGAACGAGGAAAGCGAATGAATCTTTGCATTCTCGCAAAACCCTCGAACTTTGACATTGTCTACCAGGCAGGTCGCTATCAGGTGGTCGACCGTAGCGACAATGAAGTCTGGTGTCAGAGGACGATGGAGAATAAGGACATTCCCAAGGTTGTGAGGGATCTCTGGGATGAGTATGTCAAAGCCTGGTCTGAGCAGGCTCAGCAGCTATGGTTCTCTCCTGACCCGAGTCTCTTTTCTCTTTGTGCCTCTTTGGGTAATAAGGGGAAAGATGAAATGAGTTTCTTGGAGAGGGGTAGATGGTGGGTTGGAAGGGAGAGACGGATTTCTTAGGGAGGATCACGGGGTAACTGATGGGCTTTGAAGGCATGGGGGAAAGTTTACGGAGGCAGGCACTCTTTAAACATGTTTGAAGGAATGGAAGATTGGTCTCAAAGGTTCGATTTGAAGAGGCAGGTACTCAATAAAATTGAAGTAAACAACAAACCCCCCTAAAATATTCCTAGAGAAAATGCCATTAAGTTCGCCCTGTAGATGAAGTTATCCCCCCATCAACAACAATCTTTTGCCCCGTGATATACCTCGTCTCATCCGCCGCCAGAAACACCACAGCATTAGCAACATCCCACGCATCTCCCATCTTCCCCATAGGAACCTGCCCCTCTCTCATTCTACAAAACTCCTCATAACCCCCTGGCGCGGCAAACCTCTGCGCCAAGCTCTTCGTGTACGGCGTATCCATGAGTCCCGGGACAACAGCGTTAAGCCGCACGCCCTTCGGCGCGTATATAACCGCCGTAGCCTTGACGAATTGGAGTATCGCCGCTTTGGTCGTGTTGTACGCTACTTGCGGCTTTCCGATGTATCGAAGTCCAGCGATACTGGAGACGCAAATGATTGAACCGCTTCCTTGGGACTCCATTATGGGAAGAACGTGATGGCATGCCAGATAGACACTTTTGAGATTAATGTCCATTTGGGAATCCCATACGTCTTCGGCCATGGACGCAGGATCTCCTGGTTGAGATTGACCAACGCTTGTTAACAAGATATCAATCCTTCCATGTTTCTTCATACAGGCGTCGACGAGAGCTTTGACGGATGCAGAATCTGCAGCGTCTGTAGCAACGACGTCACATTGTCCACCTTGTTTTTGGATGGTTTCTTTCGTCTTTGTAGTTGAAGCGATTGTTCTGTTTCCGCCAAAGATGATGGCTCCTTGTCGTGCCAGGGTCACGGCGCTTGCTGCACCGATACCCCAGCCTTCGGTGTTAGTTTGACCGAGGCCGATGACGAGAGCTACTTTGTTCTTGAGGTCGAGCATGGTAAGTAGTAATTAGTTAGAGTATGAGACTGATAAAATTGTATTGGTATTCTGGTTGCATTAACTTATTCATGTTTTATATCTGACGACTTGTTACTCATCGGGGCTCTCCCGTCACTTAGACGGGACACGTCCGGATATTGCGTGATGACCAGCGCGGGGTTACCCCGTTCACAACTCAGGCAACCTCATTGAAAAGGAAATACATAAAGATTGGTCACACTCATCAATTATAATACTCGCAGATTCATCAAAAGTGTCAAAATGACAGACTCAAACAATAACCCCATCAACCCAGACTATGACCTTGACAAGTCCATAACCTCCAAAGTCGGCCTCCGTCAAGGTCTCGCATCATACGGCGACCCTCACTTCTCCCTCTTCCTCCGCAAAGTCTTTATCAAAGCTCTTGGTTACAGCGAAGATGCCCTTTCGCGACCAATCATCGGTATCGTCAATACATACTCCAGCTTCAACCCTTGCCATGCCAATATCCCCCAGCTTATCGATGCTGTAAAGAGAGGCGTGCAGCTCAACGGTGGATTGGCGATTGACTTTCCCACCATCAGCATCCATGAGTCGTTCTCATCGCCGACGAGTATGTATTTGAGGAACTTGATGAGTATGGATACTGAGGAGATGATTGCCGCACAACCTTGTGATGCTGTTGTCTTGATAGGAGGTATGTTGTCTTTCTCGTTCTCAGGTAATGATGATGCTGAAACTTGACAGGATGCGATAAAACTACGCCTGCTCAGTTAATGGGCGGTATTTCTGCAAACAAGCCCATCCTGCATCTCGTCACTGGCCCCATGATGCCTGGTAGCCATCGCGGAGTACGCATCGGAGCTTGCACGGACTGTCGCAACAACTGGGCCAAGTACAGAGCTGGAACTCTAGACATTGAGGATATAACAGCTATAAACGATGAACTAGCACCAACTGTAAGTCTCAAACTCAGTACACGCCCACATAACTGACAATTTTAAAGGGAGGAACTTGTGGTGTCATGGGAACAGCATCTACCATGGCAGCCATACTTGTCGGCCTCGGGATGATGCCCTTTGCAGGTGCCACAGCCCCAGCCGTATCAGCCTCAAGACTTCGAATCGCAGAGGCAACGGGCGGATTAGCTGTAGCTGCATGCAAAGATGTTGAACGTCTGCGACCACAAGCTTTGCTCACACGAGAGTCTTTCCTGAATGCTATTACTGTTCTGCAGGCAATTGGTGGTTCGACAAATGCCGTGGTTCATCTCATGGCTATCATCGGACGACATCCAAAGGTAGCGGGGACTATCACGTTGGACACCGTGGATGAGATAGGTCGCAAAACGCCCTTGTTGGTTGATCTAAAGCCAAGTGGTGATAACTACATGACCGATTTCCACAACTCAGGTATGTACATTTTCCTTCATACGCCTACTCCATCTGACTAACAATCGCAGGCGGAATGCTCGCTTTGTTCCATCAACTCAAGCCCCTTCTTCACCTCGATGCTCAAACAGTCACCGGTCGAACCCTTGGCGAAGAAATCGCCCATCAATCTCTCATCCCCGTCCCACAAGAACTAAGCGTCATCCAACCCTTTGACAAGCCCCTGTATCCAGCATCTTCCCTCGTAATCCTCCGAGGTAACTTAGCCCCAGGAGGCGCCGTCATGAAAGCGAGCGCCTCCAAGTACAGACATCTGCTCCAGCACACAGGCCGCGCAGTCGTATTTGCCAACTCTGCAGACATGGCCGAAAGGATAGACGACCCTGATCTCGATGTTAGTCCAGACAGCGTCCTCGTTCTTCAAAACATCGGCCCTGTCGGAAACCCTGGTATGCCGGAAGCGGGCATGATCCCGATCCCGAGAAAGATTGCGGCGCAGGGTGTTTTGGATATGCTGCGGTTGTCAGACGGTCGTATGAGTGGTACAGCTGGTGGGACGATTGGACTCCATATATCGCCTGAATCAGCAGACCCGAAATCGCCGCTTGGTGTTGTCAGAGATGGCGACCTCATCACGTTGGATGTTGAGAGGAGAAGATTATCTGTGGATCTCTCAGATGAGGAGATATCTCAAAGAGTTCAAGAGAGAATCAAGAGTTTCGAGCACAAGGATGCGGAGCCGTGGGTAAAGAGGGAGGGGATGAGAGGGTATCGAGGATTATACATGCGGAGCGTGAATCAAGCAGAGCTAGGAGCCGACTTTGACTTTTTGACTGCTGAAGGACCTTCAAGGTAATGAGTTACTGGTATCATAGTTCAGTCGGATATGTAGGGATAAAGTCCTGGAACAAATCTCGCACAATGTTATCGACGTTGATGGAATCCGTCTCCTCAAAGTATCCAGCGAACGAATCGTTAAACATGCCATCATCAAACGGATTCTGTAAAAAGCCCATACCATCTGTGTTCATCAACGATGTATCCATAGATGAATTTTGTAATCCCAGTCCTGGAACGTCCAGTACTTCGGTTGGAGCAGGCCCATGGCTGATAGCTTGCGACACTGAACGACTATTCACCCCATTCGATAGACCATTTTGATCACTGAGATGCCGAATAGTCGACTTTCCAAGTTCATCCAAGATATCCCTACTGCGCTTTGCCCCAGACCAGTGTTCGCCTGTGGCACTCAGGACGCTGAGGGATATACTCAGATCGGCCATCAAGACGTCTATTTCTGTTGAGCGAGCAATATCCGGTACGACTTTTATGCAGTACAAAAGAGTGATTGTGCTGAGAACAAGACCATGGAAAGTAGTCCAATTATGGACGAGAAGATCCTTTTTGTAAAGCTGATCAAACAGCTGTATACTCTCGCGGGCACTCTTGTGACACTGCACCAGAGCTTCGTTGGAGGGCTTGGGGATACCAGGGCTTGGTCGTAGGAGAAGCATTCGAAGGCCGTGATATCGTATATAGCATGTCGTTCGTAGATAGAGAGCTGAAGGGTCGTTTTGGTTTGGGATTTGGCCTGCCCACTCGTCCAGTTGATGTAGCATGGTGGTTTGCCAATCGTTTATATCGACAACTCTTGGATAGGCATATCTGGGTGAGTCTCTGACTATACTCTGCGCGATATACTTGATCTCCGAGTTTAGCTTGGCGGCTTTAAAGAGATGAATCGCAAACTCCATCTCACTCGACGTCTCCGTAGTCGTCTGTTGATACGGTGTAGCAAGTTGCTCATCCGACAAACCAGTAGGCATCTAAAACTGTCAGTTCTCGTTCCCTGTCTTATCAAACATCATCACTCACTCGGAGTTCGCAACCCTCGTCTCGTATCCCAATAGGCCTTCCCATCATGGTAGCAATAACACGATCAAACGTGTAAATCACCCAAAATATGCGCGCTCTCATTTCCTGCTCCAACAACGAAATGCCGGCCCCTGCACTGATATTTCTCTGCAGTCCGAGGTCAAGCAGGGCAGCGATGCAGTGGTAGTTTAGATACCACACGTTCAAACGCACAGAAGGGCTGTGCATGGTAAACACCAAAAGCAACAAAAGACACTGCGCGCCTTGTAAGGAGTTTTCCAGGTTCAAATCGTCGAGATATTGAAGCGCAGATAGACAGTATGACTCTGCTGGGATACGAGCTCTGATGCGGTCGGATAATACAGCAGAGCCTGTGGCTAGAACCATGAATATCTGGAACCTTACTACCGCGTCCTGATTGTGTTGCTCATACACCTTTTCAAGCATGCTATCGAATGCCGGACGGTGGAGGATGGGGTACTGTAGATTGATAGCACTGAAGTACGCGTCGCACAATTGCATCGCCATATCTCTTGGCGGTAACGGTAGAGGTCCTTGAATAGCCTCAACCAATTTTGTAGGAAACGGAGTATTTCTACCCCCACGACCGAGCCTTTCATCCTGTTTTGAGACAGAAT
Source organism: Fusarium palustre (assembly GCA_014899045.1). Classification (NCBI taxonomy): domain Eukaryota; kingdom Fungi; phylum Ascomycota; class Sordariomycetes; order Hypocreales; family Nectriaceae; genus Fusarium; species Fusarium palustre. The sequence goes on from JAAVUH010000096.1 coordinate 113,076, forward strand.
CAAGCATAACTCGAGCTAGGAAGTAACCGCTTGACGGACCGATGTATCTCGGGTCTTGGTTTGTTCCAAGAGACACCAGCCCTATCTCGTGAGTTATAGCACCAGCACCTGTTGATCTCACTGGCTGGTTTGTATCAGTTATGTCGATAGTGCTTGTTTGTGCAGGTGGTGTTGTTGTTGTGTCCTGCAGAATGGTGTCATCCGAAGCTTCTTGGATATCCGAGGGAGCGTCCTGGGACAAGTCTACGTCTGGACATCTTGATTTGACAATAGATTCTAACCAAGCTATTCTGTTCTTCAAAGTCGATATGTATCTATGACATTAACTGGTATGTCGTGCTGAAGAATGGCGGTGCTTACTCTCGAGGCAGGTCTTTCAAACGAGCTGATTCTCCATCTGTACATACAGCACCAGCATTACGGCAATTCTTACACGTCGGTAATTCTCCATCACACTATAGTCAATTAGTCAATTAATGTTTAGTTCATAGGATGTGAGTAGGTACCTTGATCTTTCGTCTTTGACAACGGAGACAAGCCATGCGGAGTCGGGGATTCTTCCGGCCTGACTGACCACTCCTCCTCGTACGCGTCTGTCTCGCATTATCCCCGTCGTTATTATTTTCCGACATGGTAGCAAACAGTGTTGATGTAGGTTGTGAGGTTGAAGAATGGGGAAATCCCGTGCTGTATTGGGAATCGCGGGGAGATGCCGCTAGTAACAAATGGAGAAACGGGGTTTGCCCGCCAGGACTAATTAAGTACTCGCTCTCACTCACTCACTCAATCATTCACTCTCACTTATAAGAAGACCATCATCTTCGTCAATTTATTCAAGCATAAAATATAAACAAACAAACACCAAACAACAAAACACCGACAAAAGAAAAAACCATTTCTGTCCAACAGCTCATCATCACCACCATGGCTGAAGAACAATCATCCCAGAAATTCAACATCGCAGCCTCAGAAGCCGAACGCTTTGTCCGAGATGTCCTTAAAGGAAACGGCATCCCACCGGAAAACGCCTCTATCGTCGCCCGATGTCTCATAGCAGCTGACTTGCGAGGTGTCGATACCCACGGCATGAACCGTATACCCTCATACATGGAACGCATTCGTCAAGGCGCCCTCGATGCCACGGCCCAGCCCATCCTTACCCAAGTAACTCCTGCAGTTGCTCAGGTCGATGGCAAAAACGGATTCGGTTTTGTAGCCGCCCACAAAGGAATGGCTGCTGCGATTGAGTCTGCGCGAGTTTTTGGTATCGGAATGGCGAGCATCAAGCACTCTAACCACTATGGTATGAGTGCCTGGATCGTGCAGCAGGCCCTCGATGCCGATATGATGAGTCTTGTATTTACAAACTCGAGCCCTGCTCTTCCTGCGTTCGGTGGCAAGAGTAAGCTCATGGGCGTTTCTCCTATTGCATGCGGTGCACCTGGTAAAGGACCCATGGAGAACTTCATTCTGGACATGGCACCTTCTGTGGCAGCACGAGGAAAGATTTACAAAGCAAAGCGACGAGGCGAAAAGATTCCTTTGGATTGGGCTCTCGATTCAGAGGGAAGGCCCACGGATGACCCCGAGGCTGCCCTCGGCGGCGTCATGCTGCCCATGGGCGGCCCAAAGGGTTCTGCACTATCTATAATGATGGATGTCTTTTCGGGAGTCCTATCCGGTTCTGCTTTTGCAGGAAACGTAACTGGACCATATGACCCATCCAAGCCAGCAGACGTGGGCCACTTTCTGGTTGCCATCAAGCCCGATCTTTTTATGAGCCTTGATGACTTTCGCGAGAGGATGAAATATTTGTACGAACGGGTGGTTGGGTCGGAAAAGGCTGCCGGCGTTGATCGAATTTACTTCCCTGGTGAAATCGAGCAGATGAATCGTAAGGAGAGGGAGAAGACGGGTATTCCGCTTGTGCAGGCTGAGATTGATGCTTTGAACGCCGAGGCGGAAAAGGTCGGGGTAGAGCCGTTAAAATATTAGACAAGTATTCAAACATGATATATACCTGAATAAAATAAACAAACATCCAAAGCTTGGGAGACTCTTTACCACTGATCATGAGGCAGCGTCTTTCCTTGATGCCATGCGTTCCTATGAGGCACCTGACCATTCGCCTGATGTATTGGGAAGCCGCTAGATGGCCGCGTTTGAGTCCCATGTGGCAACGGCTGCTGCATGAAAGGGCTCAAACCCTCCTGGAATCCACCTCGTGGTATAGCCATGTCAGCATGGTTTGGTCCATAATCGGCCAGGACAGGTGAAGACTGCAACGTGTAGTTGGGTGCCACAGTGGAAGGGTTCGGCCAACAATTGGACTGGACAGGACCAAGGTTTGCCTGGGTTGCCGCGACCAGAGAAGGGTTCAGCTCATGGGTGAATGCAACAGGAGGAGGTTGGTTTGCCTGTATTGCTTCTAAAGGATAAGAGTCAGGCCCATGGGTAAATGCAACAGGACCAAAGTTTTCCTGGGTTGCCGCGACCAGAGAAGGGTTGGGCCCATGGGTGAATGCATCAGGACAAAGTTTTATCTGGGTTTCCGCTGCCAGAGAAGGGTTCGGTCCATAGGTGGATGCAAAAGGAGGTTGGTTTGCCTGTGTTGCTCCTATAAAAAGAGGGTTCGGCCCATAGTTGATCGTCGGAGAAGGATGAGGGTGCGATCCATGGGTGGCTGCAATAGGAGGAGGGTGGTTTGCCTGGGTTATGTTTATACTTTGCTCGAGAGCATCCAGATCAATATCACTGGTGTTATTGCGGTGTGCCCAAGGCTCCTCGTCGAGAAGTAGGGGCAAGCAAATAACTTGCCTTCCCATCCACAAGATTAGACAGTTTGGGTCTGAATCGTCGAAACGCAGCTCCCTTTCGTCAGGTCGGCTATCGAATATCGTAGGGCCGAGTTTGAGTTGGTTGTCGGGTGCCCTGGACTCACTGAGAGCGTCTGGGTCCATTTCTGCTTTTCTTTCCATGATAAATTGGGTTTGCTTTAAACTTTGGGAATGAAGAAAGGATGGAAAGGGGGACGATGAAAAGGAGAACGGTGGGAGGGCAGCAGGTAGGAAAGCAGAACAACGGCCTTTTCTAGGCACATCAGAGTTAAACTCAATCAGTCTCAGCAATTCGTAAAACTCATTCAATTAACACTTATTGACAGCTCTTTATGTGTCTCCCTGACGCAAACTACCAATGAAAATATCCGCGCAAAGAAACCTTGTTCTCGTGTCTAGATTTCTGTCGCGAGTCGTCCTTCTGTCGCGAAAGAGAAGTTTGTCGCGAGCCGCAAACCTTGATACCTCGACTTTTTCGGATATCAGATAGCGCTTTTTGCACTTTGTGCACTTTGTATGCCGATATAGTCTCCAGTATTATCGCTCAAGGTTGAAGGAGAGATAAGTGGTGAGGGAGTTCCTGCAACGATCCCGTGGCTTCCAATAAGGGGTGGCGCAATCTTCTTATCAACACGTCGTCTCCAAGGTTTGTACAAGAGTATTGATCCCAAACCAACGACGACAAAAACACCGCAGATACTTCCACCGATAATGTCAAAGTGGTCGCCTATTGCCGAGACTCCGTCCCAGAAACGTCCCTGGGGGTCAGAAACGTTCTGAATGAGAGAGAGAACTTGAACGATCCCAATAAAAGCAGATACGACAACGGTGATTCCGGTCAGGACTATAGAATAGTATAGAATCGCCACGACGTCTCTTGAAAAGGCATTCGAGGTGTATAAGGCCATCATGAGAGCGCCGTCAGTCGTGTCGAGCATACACATCCCCGCTAGAAAGCATAAGTTAACACGCAGAAATTATTGAGGAGAACCCTCGGCAACGCAAAGTCAATCGACTCAGCCAGAGTGATTGTGACTCACCCGTAAACAGAATCGGAAACACGAGGATCAACCATATGCTCGTCCCTTGCACGGCTTGGATACTGGCGATCCCCAGAATAGCTATCTCTGAACTCGTGTCAAATCCTAGACCAAAGACTACACCGAGAGGGTACATCTTCCATGGCCGGTCGATAACACGAAATAGTCTTTTGAACACCCTTGTTAGAAACCCACCGCCTTCAAGAGCAAAGTGGTCCTGGATTTGAGTTTCCTCTTCTGCAAAGTGCACACGGTCTCTCCGATCTTTGAGGATTACCTGTAGGCGTTGAACCAATTTATAAAGAACCCATCCATTTCCAATACAAAGAATGATTAGAAAAGCGGCACTGACGCTCGTTCCTACTATATTACCGACGCGCTGGAATCCATCAAAGCGGTCCCTCAGAGCCCCGCTCGTGGCAGCGACGACGATACAAGTTACAATGACAATTGTACTGTGACCGAGAGAAAAGAAGGTTCCGACAGTAGCGGGTCGTTGCCCGGACGCAATGAGACGCCTCGTCATAAGATCAATTGCGGCGATATGGTCGGCGTCCAAAGCATGACGTAAACCCAGAACATAAGATAGAGCTGCCGGTGAGATGAGAGCGGGATGAAAGTGTAGGACGATTGCGACAGCGATCCATACTAGGGCATTAACTCCGATCAGGATCGCTATGACAAAGATGCTATTGTTGGGAATCCCATGAAGGAATTTGGGTTTGGACAGTTGGCGAAGGCGATCGAAGACGGGCCACATTTTTGAAGACTCGCTTATGGGATCTCGACAAAAGTTTGGTGTTGAATAATAGAATTAGAGCATGACAAGCCACTGCATATAATGTTACAATGTTAGTAAAGAAAACTTATTTAAAATAGGGTAGACACTTGACCGACTATATAGAGCCGTCTGAACAAGTATAACATGCAAATGATTGATGGTGTGGACACTTTGTATACAATGGAGAGCAGAAAGATAAATACAGGTGCAAAAGGGTCGAGAAAATTCTGAGAAATAGAATAACATGTATAATGTTTCTCCAACTACCTTTATGGGCAAGCCCTTGTTTCTCGAATGTGTATAACTTCAATGGCTCAATCAATGGTCATTCTGACAGTGGGGTTGACTTTGTGGCCGCCGGCCGCCGAAGGCTATCTTTTGATGTTTCTCCATGTCATAACGACATTTAATTCTGAATATGAAAAGGGATTTATACGACAAAAATTGATCAATATCATCAAGTCTTGATTCAATCAAGCATTATTTTTATTTAACAAGACCGAAACTCGTCTCAAATGAATCCTCATCCTTCTCATCAACCTCAAAATCGAACCTCGTAACATCCTCTGCATACGGCCACAAGTACTGACTGGTTACCCTATAGTAGCCCATAAACATAAGCCCTTTGCAGATAAATGAATAACGATGAAACTAACCTGTGGTGCTCACTGCTCGCTTGGTATTCGGCCAACGCAGCAGGGCTTTGATGAAAACTCAAAAGACAAATTTGATAGCCCTTGCTACGGGCAATGGGATCTGTGATGGACGGTCCGCCTACCACTAGACGTTGGTCCTTGACACATGATAGTGTTTTGAGCGTCTTGAGTTCGTTGATGAATATCTGACGGTGAGATTCATCCACTTCGGCGCGGAATTTGAACAGAACTGAGCGGTTAGAGAGTGTAGCGAAGGACGAGCTTGAGAGTCATACCGATGTGAACGACAGTCATTTTGTATATTTTATTTGCTTGAGATTATTCTTGATGTTTGTCAAGACCAATGTGGTACTGGCAGTTATATAACTCACTCCGCGGACTTGTCCCGTCGACGACTACCATAGCCCTCGGGAAACGCCCGTGTTACTATCTTGACGACCAGAATGACTACTGCCATCGTGATAGACCATGAAAACCACGCTGTTTTACTTCTTCAGCCTTGATATATTGATTACTTCATGTCATATACCTAGGTCGTGATGGACTCCCAATGTCCTTCGGTGAATCGTTCACGGACAGCACACCTCACTATCCGCAACTACTCGAAATAGCGATATATCAAACGTCTCAAACCCACAACTCTACCTTCCCAGATATATATATATATATATACAAGAAAGATGTAAAAACTCCCAGAGAATTAAATAAAGATTGTATAAAAATGAACTCTTCGAAATCCTGTTCCTTCCTCGGCTGCCCGTGGTTGTGGCCATCTCCACAATTACCTCTGTACTGCACTACAACAACACAAACTTGACATCGAACCACCGCCTTGCAACTTCTATCAAACAACATCGACATCTGTTCTGTTGATAACGCTTGAATTCTTCATCCACAGCAAATCTTGCGCCATTTACATGCGTGCTACCGATCAGCGCTGAGCTCGTTCAGCACTAGCGGTCTCCTACATGGCTTCGGCACCTCCCCCAACTACAACGAACTCGTTACACTACGCTACAATCTTTGACGGGACGGATAAGCTTGTGGGGATATCGCAGCGGTCGATACATTTGAGGGGGAAACAAAGACGATCGAAATCTGGGGAGGTAAGCGGCCCATGTACTGGACCTACCTACCTGCCTACTAGGTCCAGATGATAGTCTACGTGACTAACGGGGTATCTCTTTGCGGCAGAGTCGAGACAACTACTACGATAAGACTACCCTTGTTTATCTTGTCCTACCGTTGCATGCATGATGCAGATGCACTTCCCCGCCAGCGAAAGAGCACACTAAACGCGGCTGAACGACATTTGAGGCCTCGCACAACAACAGCCCCAGGTATCAACGAGGTTGCCTATCCTACTACTACATTGTAGTCGCATTTTCAACTACAATACGCCCGAACTACAGCCAAGTCGGCCAAGCTCATGTCAGCGTTGCATAATGGTGTGGAATGGAACAATTAGGCTATACAGGCCACGAGGCTGGACCCGTCCATACGAACGACCCAAATCCCAAGGCCCATGCTTGAAATCCACGTCTGTAAGACCCAGAAATCCAACCCCAGATTTTGTCGATACTCGAGTCAGACGCTATTGTTTTGGCGCTGGCACTGGCTTTTGAGCCGAACTACGCGACGGCGCTAAGAGAGAAACCGCCGATCGGACCTCGTGTACTGTACCAACTCGAGTCACCACCAACCCAGGACCCTTCTGTCCACAGCACCCAAGGTCTGCCTATTTCGCTCCGCCTACCCACCGTGTCGTCTGTTTACTACGCCGCACAACTTGAGGCTCTGTTGTGCGCCTGCTTAATTAATCAATACTCCAGGAGACCCGTTCTCGCTATCGTTCTCCAAGCAAGACCTCTCGATCTCCGCAATTAATACACTTGCTAAAGATCGAGAATGCGGGGAGTCTCTTATTCGACGTTTGGATGGATACTTGAAACCGGCGCCGAGTCGTGAAAAGAATGGATTTGCGCACTTCAGCTCGCCATCTCTCACTAATTACCCAGGTAGGCACGGAGGTGAAGGGTTGAAAGAAAAGAGTCAGACCCATCCCCGTTCTCGGAAGCGTTGCCACCCATTTCCACCACAAACTAGGCTAATCCGTCACCGCTTATAGGTCAATCGCTTATCACCCTATCGATGAGGTACAGTACCTCGTGGTCTGTACTGATAACTGTCTGTTCTTTTCTCCGCCTCTTTGTTCCAGAAGCAGGGTGCCACCGGCGGCGGATTTGGCGATTCATGGGAAAAGCATCAATTAATTGTCTTGGTGACAATCGCACTAACTGTTCCAGCCTGGCCAGCCACCTATGTCCGTGAGACACTCGCGACCAGTCATCTATCGCCTCGAAGGCCTCAGGAGAGAATAGTCCTTACGACGAGTTTCCATGCGCCTCTGCGCCTATCACCCGCTGAGATGAGACATGCAGCCTCGAATGCTCCGTCCCTGCTTCTTGACAAACGGGTCCCTCCCGCACTGTTTGCCTCGCCAAAGTACCTTAAAGGAGACGACAAGGATCCCCCCAGGATCCTGACAGCGTTCTAGGTTGGACCCCTAGAAATAACAGCGACCCACATCCCTGCTTCCGGGCTCAACGATTCAGGAGTTTCTAGCCTCGTTGTTTTGACGAATCGGAATAAAGGAAACTTGGGTGGTCTTTGCGACGGTGGATGGCAAAGATTACAGATCTTTGACACGCCAAAGTTTCGGTATGCAATGTCGTGCTTTGCTTCGCTTTGCTGTACAGTACAGCACTGTCTGCTTTGTAACCAGCGGATCCGAACCGGTCATCGGACTGTCCGTCTTGAAAGAAACTGTCATCAAAACTCCAGTTGACTGACACCTCCAACTGGGTCGCGTGGTCAACCGACAAGTCTGCCAAGGGACATTCAAGTTAACAGAGCGGTCTGTAATCAACAGGTCGCAGAAGGGGGAATGCTCTACACCATGTGTCATGCAAGGCTAGAAACCACCTTTCCGTCTCGACATGAAATTGGTAGGCTGCTGGGATAAGGCATTATTATACAACGTCCTTCTTCTGGTACTAGGTACATTCTACACTTCCACTTCCGGGGGGCCTGAAGACGCCAGCAAGACCCTTGCTTCTCGTCTCCGCCAATCCACACGGTAGAAGGACCCTTACCCGGTGCCGCAAGTGAACCGTGCGTCACTGGTGGCTTCCGCAACAGTTGTGAATATCTATCGATACTGTATGTACTCGGTACTGTACCTCAACACCTTGCCTTAGTTCGGGTTGCGAGGAATATGACGAGCTTCGCCATGGCCTCCCCTTTGCCAGTCGGTGTAGCTGCACAGTACAATCTGCAGGGCTGGGTCTTCAGTTGATGGGCCCTGCTGTGAAGCCTGTGGCGGATGACTAGTCCCATCCAACGATAACATTCCCGTTTCCTTCAACCCAGCAGTTCCTCAGTTCTTGTCGCCTATATATACCCTTCCCTCCGGCTTCGCTGGTCCCTTCTTTTCGATTTCCTCCTCTGTTATCGGGACATTGTTCCTACCACGTCTCATCGTTCTCTATATACTACTTTCTTGGGTCTCTGGCCTTATCTTGTTCCTCAACAAGTCATACCATCCACCCTCCTCATCTCTAATACTCTCGACTCCTACCACTGGTAGAACACTCCTTTCATCCGGTTTACCGTCCACAGTCATCAACATGCACGGCTACAGTTCATCAGAAGAGTCCGACGACCCTCGTCGGCCTCGCGCTCAACCTGCTGGCAACAACAACAATAATGACAAGACAAAGAAGAAGAAGAAGAAGCTCCCGCCCCAAAAGTCCATCAACCAGATTTGGAAGAAGTTCTCCAAGCGCAAGTTCCACAAGGCTCTCGCCGTTCTACCCTTCGATCCTGTACAACCTCCCGCCACCTACCACTCCAACGAGCTCCTATCGGCCGGTTACGAACGAGCTGCTGAAGAGTGTCGACGAAAAGTCGAGAAGATCATTAAAGAATGCAAGCGAGTGAATATGCGATACCGAGACCCCGGTTGGGATTTGGTGAGTTATTCTGGGAAACCCCAGATTACCCATGCATGAATGTGGCGCTAACGCACGACCAGGACTGGGATCTCAAGTACGAAAAGGGCCATTGCTTGAACAACCTTGGAACACAAAAGTTCGAGCTCAACAGGACGACACTACTCAGCTCCAAGGCTGCTGTTCCCAAGGCTGTTAAGCGAGTGCATGAAATTTTCGAAAAGCCAACTTTCATGAAAGAAGTTAGTGGTGGTGACGTCAAGCAAGGAAGCTTAGGCGACTGTTGGATCATGGCCGGTCTTACAGCTCTCGCCAGTGTACCAGAGGGCCTACAGCGGATCTGCGTTGCGCATGACACAAAGATCGGCATTTATGGTTTTGTGTTTTACCGTGACGGCGAATGGATCTACTCCATCATCGACGACAAACTTTATCTCAAGTCCCCATGCTGGGATTCTCCTAGCATGCAGAGAGATCTTCTGCAACAAATCGATCGCGAAGATAACGAAAATGTCTATCGCAAGACTTATCAGACTGGCTCTAAGGCTCTTTTCTTTGCCCAGTGCAGAGACCAAAATGAGACTTGGGTCCCTCTCTTCGAGAAGGCCTACGCCAAGGCTCATGGTGACTATGCGTCATTGGCTGGTGGCTGGATCGGCGAAGGTGTTGAAGATCTCTCTGGCGGTGTGACTACCGAGCTTCTGACGTCTGATATTCTCGACATTGACGAATTCTGGGACAAGGAGATGTCACGAGTCAACGATGAGTTTCTCTTTGGTGCCTCCACCGGTCTTCTCGAGCATGGCTACGGTGAACGCAATGGTATCTCTGAAGGTCACGCTTACGTCGTCCTCGACGCTCGCACTCTCAAGTCCGGCCAACGTCTAGTCAAGCTCCGTAACCCTTGGGGCAAGGTCCGCAAGGGTATCTGGGAGGGAGCTTGGAGTGATGGTTCCAAGGAGTGGACTGCTGAAGTCCAGGAGGAGATCGACCACAAATTTGGTAGCGACTCAGTCTTCTGGATTTCGTACGAGGACCTTATCCGCAAGTATTCTCACTTCGACCGCACCCGCCTCTTCCGTGATCGCGATTGGCGATGTTGCCAGCGATGGATCGGCGTGGATGTTCCCTGGAAGGCGGCATACCACGAGAAGTTCCACATCAAGGTGACACAAGATACTCCCCTTGTCTTGGTCCTCTCACAGCTTGATGGTCGATACTTCAAGGGTCTTCACGGCCAGTACTCCTTCCGCATTCACTTCCGCCTTCACTACGAGGACAGTCCTAATGCTGAGGATTATATCGTCCGATCTCACGGCAACTACCTGATGGAGCGCTCGGTCTCTGTTGAGCTGCCTGATCTTCCTGCTGGCAACTACGTCGTCTATCTTAAGGTGACTGGCGAACGTGACTCAAATGCCCAGTCTGTTGAGCAAGTTGTCAAGCGTGAGGCGGCTCAGAGAGTCGAGAATGAGAAGCTTGCTCAGGTTGGTTACGCTTATGACCTTGCTCACAGCAAGGCTTGGGACCACATGGATAAGGTTACCAAGCTGCGTATGAAGCAGGATCAGAAGAAGGCCTCTGCTTGTCGTCAGAAGGAGCGACGCCGAATGTGGGAGAAGCGTGCTACCAACCGCGATGTCTCTAAGCAGCAGACCAAGAAGAACTCTGACAAGAGAAAGCGCCGTCGCGCTGAGTGGGAGGCTGAGCAGACTCGTCTTGATGAGGAGTTCAACGCCAAGGTCAAGGCCGAGCGAGAGCAGATGAAGAAGGAGAGACTTGCTAAGGCTGAGGCCGAGAAAGCTGCTGAAGCTGAGAAGAATGCTCAGGAGGCTGATGATGAAGCCTTGAGCAAGAAGACAGAGGAGATCAAGCTGTCGAACGACAAGGATGAGACTTCTCTCGAGGATGGTGTCATTTCATGCTCGACCGGATCTCCTCACTTTACCCCCAAGAGTGTGGACTTGACAACGGCTGATGCTTCTCAAGAGAAGCAACAGGTTCCACCTGTCAGCGGAGCTCCTCCCGCCCCTGTTGAGCAGGAAGAGCCTCTTCCTGTTCGCGCTCGACCTGCCTACGACTCTGCGGGCGAGTCATCAGACTCTCCTGTTGAGGACTGGGAGGCTCTGTACAGCAGTGACGATATGGCTCGTAAGCCTCGTTTGACACAGGCCAACCCCGCTGCTGCTCAGGATGACTATGACTCAGAGGAGGAGAAGATGCCTGAGCCTTGGAACGCTATCTGCATTGTTGGCGTCCGCGTCTACTCCAAGGACGAGAACCTCGAGCTTCGCACTGTCATGGAGGGCGGCGAGCTTCTTGAGGGAGGCATGGGTTCTAAGGGAGCCGCTGATCTTGACAACGCTCAGTCCAACGCTGGAGGTGGCCGCGTTGCAGACAAGAAATCTTCCGAGGCGAAGCCTGAGCAGGAGAGCAAGGTTTCAACTCCTGTCATTCGCAAGGATGATAGATACATGGAAGACGACGGCACGTCTGGTGAGAAGTACTCTTCTATCAAGAGCTACTTCCACATTGACTCTGCTTTCACAACCAGAGTCAATTCTCCAGCACCGACTCCATATGAGCACGATCGTCGACTGGAGTTTCCTCCTACCAGCCGATAAAAACATGTACACGACATTTGACTTTTAGAGAGCGTATTAGACAAGATTCTAGAATGATCACGCCTCGAATGTATACGATATCGAGATGATGGTTTATGGGTACTTAAGGGTAATTGATGATTTTAATGGAGAAAAGGCGTATGGATGGATTGGATTCTTTCAGGAACGATGATACGAACGATTGTTTTAAACAGAGATATCAAGATTGTTTTTAGAGCAATTGAGTTATAGTTATAAATTGCATTCCTTTCCACGACAGACTTCAATTGTGATACAAGTGGCACAAATGGCGGTATCGTATTGCGCCTTTGTTTATGTTTCCACGTGGTACCCGACAGGAACGCAACTCCGGGCACGTTCCTGGTTGCAAACGGATGGATGGAAACTATTCTAGGTGCCCTAATGGACAGCTACAGTGCAGGCCCGAGACACCTGAGACAGTCTTCAAAAGTGGCTCTAAACTTGCCGAGACGCCTGAACAAGACCGGCTTTTAGTCCCTGGAACACTACCACCTACCTAACGAGTCAGTCTGGCTTCTGAGTCTGAGGGCACGTCAGCTGCCTGGAAGGAAGTGGAGCCGTTGCGATAACGGAAGCTTATCACAACTTCCGTCATCGCTCGCAGCTATCAAGCTCTCCCATCCCAAACTCGTCTATCTTCACTTTTCTTCTTTTCCATCTTCTTATCCAATCGTTAACCCTTTCATTCTCTATTTTCAATCTCCCCATCGCGAAACTCAATATGTAGCCATGGGTGATTACTAGCTTTTTTTGTACTTCAAACTCAACCAATACATACTTACATACTTACAAATTCATCATCATGGCTTCTTCTTCAGCTACCTCTTTGCGACAAGGTTCATCCGGAGCCTCGTCTGGTCATTCGCATCCACATTCGACATCACTCTCTCGACACTCAAACTCAAACTCATCACGCTCGCGATCCTTCACACATCAAGATGTCGACCCCAACGCGCCTTCCATCTCTATCGACACTCTCGTCAACCATCTCCTCGTCGCCAAACGATCGCTTTCCTCCATGACTCTTGTCCTGCGCGCAAACGAAATCGCAAACGCTGCGCGGCAGTCCCACGAGGACGTCGCCATACTAGCAGCCCAGGCGGGCTTCCTGCGAGAGTCTATACTAGATCAGACTACCATACTTGCTCGAGTTAGGAGAAGCTTGCAAGGTACTTATGACTGGGGTAAAAGGGACTTTAAGAAGCTCATCAAGTCGATGGACTTGGTCGATGGCGGGCTGGAGAATACCATGGAGATGCTCCGTGAGACGAATGTCGAAGGTGTTTTCCGCCCCGAGGGTGAAGAGAGACGAAGCCTCCTTGACTTTATCGATGAAGGAGGTGTTCACGGAGTACGGGAGGCTATGAAGAAAAGTATCCAGGAGCTACAGGTAAGCAAAGTCAAATGAAGCCATCGCGAAATCACCAGCTGACTCCGAGTAGGTCATTCAACAGTCTTTCGACGGCGACTTACTCCGCTTTGACACCGACATTCGCAATCTTAAAAAGATCATCACCGATACCCCAAGGTTGTCACACGATGACACCCACTTCCCTGCCTTTGAGCTGCTCGAAGGCCTGGTTGATCACTCAGCCAACATGGCACAGCTTCTCGTCTCCCTAACGCACCACTTCGATATGTGCGTCACGGCGATTCGGACAACCGAAGGCGGTGTCGCTCTCGCGCGACGTAGAGCCGCCGAAGCAACACAGTCCCAGGGCAACGACGGCGTGTCCATTTCTGGTGTTATCGCCGAGCAGGAATCCAACGTCTCCGACCTCGAGCCTAAAACCGCCAAGGACCGCGCAGAGATGCTCAAGGTGGTCGTCCAGGATGCAGGCGAGGTAGACGACGTTGTTCAGGAGATACAGGAACGCCTCACGGCAATGGAGCAGGACTACCTCGTGCTGCAGGAACAGCACAACATTTCAAAACAGGCGTATTCAAACATGCTCGAAGCATACGCCGTCCTCGGCGAGATCGGCGATCGACTCGCCGACTACCTCGCCGCCGAGGGCGACTTTAAATCACGATGGGACATGGAAAAGGAGAGTGTCTTTTCCAAGTTGCAGGAGATGCAGCAGCTCAAGGAATTCTACGAGCGGTACGCAAGTGCGTACGACAGCCTCATCCTCGAAGTCGAGCGCCGTCGCGCAGTAGACGATCGCGTCAAGAGCATATGGCGCAAAGCCCAGGAAAACGTCGACAAGCTCCTCGACGCGGACCGCGCGTCCCGCGAGACCTTCAGACAGGATGTAGGCGAGTACCTCCCCACGGATCTGTGGGCAGGAATGCAAGGGTCTGCCAGGAAGTGGACTGTCGTGCCCGACGGTGAAGGCGAGGACGGTGTGCAAGGGCCGGCGCTGAGGAGGAGTGTTGTTGAAGCTGCGAGGGAGAGACTTGGACGCGTGGAGAGAAGGTAGATGGGAGATGTGTTGGGTTACAGAACAGAACAGACAGATGTACGATTTACAGCGAAGATTGGAACTATGGCGTTTTTAGGTACTGGTTGAATAGCGGCTTTGCTTATTTATTTGAATACCACTCTTTACATAACTTCTATTTATCAGGATTTATCTTGATCTGATAGATGATGTCAGTCTTTGTGAGAAAAGATGAAGCGTCAAAGTGAAGTTGTAGCGTCCGGTTGGTAGGCAAGCTGATGCAGTAATGAACCACCTTAGCGATCATTGGATCTTAGCTCAAGATAAAGTCAGGCCAAAATGAGGCGCACAAGTAATCGGGATAAGTATTATGTATTAGATGATGGATCATTACATATTCTGAAAGCGGTAGAAGCGCCTCTACTCGAAGCACAAAACGGGTTTCCTCATTGCAAAAAGCACAATTTTTCTCCAGTATCCTTCTATGGTATCATTCCAAAGCCAGACAGTAGTAAACTCAGTTCTTCCCTTCTGTTTCAAGCAAGACATGCCCAGTTTAGCGGTCCTGGATGACCTGCTGGACCTTGGGGTACACTCTGACCATCTCGTTGTACAGCTCCGGGTGATCGCGCCACATGACCTGGGGGTCCCAACCGGCAGCGACAAAAATGGTCTCGACACCGCTGGAGATGGGCGTAGTGAAAATGTTGGCGATCTGGAAGCCGATAAGGAAGGAAAAGGCCATGACAACGGCGGTGTACTGGCCGTTGTTGTTGTAGGCGGGGTCGGTGAAGTAAAGGTAGAGGTAGGCGAGAAGGGCGCAAGCGTATGCGATGAAGAGGGCACCAAAAGAGAGGACAGGTCCGATAAGGCAGTCCTATACAAGTTAGTGGTTGAAATGGGGGCCATGGTGGCTGTACTTACATTGATTAGAGCGTCCATTCCTCGGTCCTTGATCATCTTCCAGGTATCTTTGGCAGCTGCAAAGTAGGCCTTTCCGTAGAGAGCAATGTGGCAGAAGGCGTAGCGGTTGATAAATTCGACAGCCCATTCCAAAAGACCCAACAAGCAACTGACACAACAGAACACGGCGTATCCGATCATGCTTCCATCTGCACCCTCCTGGTTGCGAGCGGCGTTGCAAATCTGACGGAGGAACTGGATAATGGCAACCAACAAGCTACCCAGAGCAATGGAACCAAAGCTGTATGTCAGGGCACGCTTGGCAGAGGCGCGAGTGGCATCCTTGGGGAAGTTGTGAGGGTTGAAGTACCAAGAGCCATATACACCGGCAATCGTCGTGTGAATGGTGTTCTTGAGCCACTCGGAGAACCAGTACATGGCAAAGGTGATAAAGACGATGAGACCGATGACCTTGCCCTGGCTGCAACCACCATCGGCGCAAGAAGGGTTATCGTTAGCGGGCTGATACTTGATGTAGATTCCGACAAGAGTGATGGAGTAATAAGCTGCGAAGGCCGTGGCGATGATGCCTCCGATTAGACTGACAAGATAAACATGGCCATATTTCTTGCTGACGTCGATGGTAGTCTTGAGCATGAGAGCTGAGAAGGGAATTCGCGAGATCCATGTCCAGAAGCAGAATGCCATGAATAGACCGAAGATGAGAAAGACAATTCCAGCAGACCAGTACTTGCGCCAGAGATAAAAGATGGCTGTTCCAATAGCCCAGCATACATTGAGGATACCAGTGACCCAGATGAACTGCTTGGGAAAGAGTCGTGCCATCCAGACGTACGCATACGACAGAACAAACGCAACGGCGAGAACAAACATGAACAGAATAACGGTGCTCGTGTTGAGAGAGAAGTCGTTGGGATTGCCGTATATTCCATCACCAGCATTGCCCTTGTTTGCAGCGTAACCTTGAAGAGCAAGACCAGAGACGACGACAAAGCCGGCAAACACGAGGATCAAGAGGATACCAGCCCAGAGATCGTTGTACTTTGGCTTCGGGATCTTGAACTGCTCGTCGAAAGAGCCCTTTTCGTTTCCATTGTAGCCTTGGGCGGGCATATAGTTGCCATTGCCATTCTGGGGAGGACCTTGCTGGTACGGCTGCTGCTGGTATGGTTGCTGTGGGTAAGTTGCGGCAGGAGGTTGAGGCTGGTATTGCTGCTGATAACCGCCGTTATGCGGCTGCTGTTGACCCCCGTTGTAATAAGCGTCGGATTCGCCCATGATGGCGGCGACTCGATGGAGTTATCGACTGGGAAATTGGGTGTTTGCTTCCGTGTCGCGCGGGCTCTGAGGGATCAGCGCAGGGGTATCGTGGAATACGTAAATACAAAAGCCGAAGCTAATCAATCACTGCCGGCAGTTGTGTGAGCAATTGAGAGGGACGCGAAAATGATTATGTCGATGGATGTTTGATAGAATTGATTAGATGGATATCAGAGAGAAACATAGAGAAGGGAGATTTTCAGTTGCAAACAAACATCATGAGATTGCGCGCGACACACAAGAAAAAGGCAGGCGGGGCCTCCAAGATTGCGACTGCCTCTTGAACCAAAAATCAAAGACATCACAGCAGCTTGGCTTGTCTTGATGAGGTCATTGAAGCGCCAGCACGTCCAACCTAAAGCGACGAGTGTAACGGCATCCGGTTTAGCCAAGCCTTTGATATCCAATAAGAGCCGGGCTTCTCTGTGGTTACAGGGCATGAGCAGCTGAACAGCGCTGGACAAGAACTGCTAAGAGCCGCTAGAGGCTTCGCAAAGTGCCGTTCTGCCGATGCGCCAGGCCTTTTGTTTCAAGGGTGTCCAAGGAATTCGAGCATTCTTTATTTACCGTGATAAGCTTAATTTCTTGGCTCTTTATATCTGTAATGCCTGAGATATATAACATCACAAAAGAAGATCTTGAATCGTGAGGTAGGACGATGTCGTAAAGCAACGTTCTGAAATGTTTGTCCTCTGCGACTTGCCACGAATGCAGCTCGCCTAATGTTGAAAGAGATCATCGCACGCGTCACGACAGGGACAGCTCTAAGCCATTCTAGTTCCTGGCATATGCCGATTGAGTTCAATTGGGTTGACAGCTTGCAGGTACTTTAGAACGGCTACGACCATTGACGGGCCGTAGTGTCGTGGATGACTTTACCTTTATATCATTGGTAGGTGTCTGTAGAAAGCCTTTTTTTACTTGCAAGAGCGTCAAGCTTGATGGGGTTAAAATTGCAGTGAAAAAGATGACGGTTGACGACTTCTTATTGGTAGGGTCTGCAGAGAACCTTTTCTACGTACCTAGATGCTTACAGCAGTGTCGAGCTTGATGAGGGTTAAAATAGCAGTGCATCAAAGTATGTGGGCAAATTATTATTAACCCATCGGTAGTGTTTACTTACAAAAGTGTCAAGCTTGGTAGGGAGTTAAAATTGCAGTGAAAGCCAGACGCCCTCAAGCCACGGAATCTCCCTCTGTGATTGGTCATGGGTGTTCATGTCTCCCAAAGAACAGAACATGCCATGCAAAGATCTGAAGGAGCGCATATGCATGCATGGCCGTGGGCTGACGACACCACCTATACTGAAAGTTCTCTGATCCTTGATTGCGTCGCTGCTTGATCACGAACCACGAGTGGCGTGAGATTGAGGCTCTTATGCACTGCGCCGCAACCAACACGGTGATGCTCACTTTGCTCTCGGCGATACACAAGAAGACACTCTCAATAAGTATCTTTTTGAACCCGCAAGAACCAACATCCTTAACTAAAAGGAAGCTGTCAAAGATATAATAGTAGCCCACAATGCTGAACCTATCGGACGTGAGCCATGGACCTCACTTCATGCAGACAAACCCCTTGCGGGAAGATCTCCCGAATCTAGCATTCCTATCACGATCCTAGCTCAAATGGGAGTAATCCCGGACGATTGATTATCTGCAACGGTTCAAAGCCATTACACAACTCCATCGTCAAAGAGTTTGTCACTTGAACGAGTGGTAAGACGGGTTGGCTGTAGCTTTGGTGGGGAACAAGGTACGGATTAAGATTGTCGAACCATGGGGGACAAGCACGGAGAAGAGCTTTTTTGAGCTTGGTTTGGATTGCTTGTATGGAGACTAATAACGCAGGATAGGGGTTTGACGTTTGAACGTGCCATTTGTTGCTTGGAGACTAAAGGTGTGATGGGTTGGGAGGTGACTGCTTGACTAGGCTGATATCCGATTGAATGACTGACTGTAGCTGTAAGTGAAGTCTACCTATCACAATTCACATCACGAATAATACCCGTACCAAAACATCGGAACACGATCAACTCATGAGTCAATTCGTTATGTACTGTTTGTCTCGGCCCGTAATCGCTAAAACGCCCGTTCCCATCGCCCAGCGTTGGGGTTTGGGGATGCAAGCGGAGAAGAAGAAAGGGTTTGTACATAATGAAAACACGAAAAAAGACCCAATCTCGAAGCAAACCAGGTTCTCCTCAAAAAACGGTTTGACGCCATGGATGCTTATTTTCCATAATCTGTACGTAACTTGAACTCGGGCGTTGTCAAGACCAACCAACAGCTTGCCAGGGACCTTTTGTCGTATTACCCAGTCTTTCAGATCCATTTTATTCCCAGGTTTTGAGATGATTACATATTACCGATAACTCCTCCTGGTCGGTGCACGCCGATAATGGAGGATATGACTGCATTCAAAGAGTCACAGTTGATACAGACTGATATTCGGAGATGGGAGGTTGTCGTCGGCAAAAGAAATGTATTGCGCGCAAAAAGAAGAGCCGCGTTACTTGGCAAAAATATCTCTCCCCCCTACTAGCTCCCCCGAAAAACCCTTGCTCATTACTATCGACAGTTTTCCCATACCATATCAGGCCATCGGTCAGCAATAAGCTGTCCTATTTCAGAAAGGCTGCATGGAACAAATCGAAGCTTGTTTCTTTACTGTAGCATTTAGAACATGCGCGTGGCTTTTTGACATGCAGCATCAAGCCACTAACTGTTAAAATTTCTCAAGACAGCTGCAGTTTTGATTGGATGCATATAATTCTCGCAGCGGGCAAAGCCGTGGCAAGGATTTTTCTGTAGTGGCGTTTGGTTTGGTTGGATGGGGCCCCCTGATGTTTCTTTCTTGGTGCAAAGGGAATTTTTCTTTTTCTTTAGGTCAGGGATTTCTTTTTTAGTGGCGGGATCTTTGAACCGGTAACGAACCGGAAACTACAGAATAGGTATATGCAGGCAACCAACAGAATCTCGCGATGTTTCGCTGTAACATTGAATCAAGAGTGTCGCATGTCGGAGCTCTCCACGTGGTGATGATTATATGTCTCTTAGATTGGGAGATGTAGCATCATCATGTGTATTCTTGCAAGAGAAAGTTGGAAATTGAAAGTAGCACAGATGATCAATAACATCCTTGGAAGTAATCGATCATCATGAGCTTCCATTAGAGAGAAAAAAACTGCATTTCGCTCATTCCCGAGAGGCAAAAAAAAGGATGGACTCCAGCAAAGAGAAAAGAACCACTCACACGTTAAGACAGACTTATCTTGAAATCTCACACTGACCACTGAATGAGTCTGGCCTGTTGGTTCCGATATCGAAATTTTTCTGATGGGCCCATTCAATCTATTCCCCATCCCCTTGCACGCACTTGGTCCGTATCCATATGCCATCTCCGGTTGACATTTCAATTTTTTTACATAACAAGCCCACTTGGCCTCGGTGTTTCTCTCTTTTCGCTTGTTTGCTTGCCTCTCTTCACTCACAGTCACATCACATCATCGTTCTTCTCGTCTTGTGTCTCGCCTTTTCTCTTTTCTCTCTCTCTTTTTTTCCGTTCAAGAGAGTAGAGATAATCAATCTTCCTTTTTTTTTTTGCGTTTCGCATTATTATCATCAACAGCCTCACTTGACACACACGACACAGTTTTATTTCCGTAATAGGAAATTAAAAAAACACTAGCGTCAATAAAATGTTTGACTCTTCATCGGCGGACGAAAAGTCCCCTCGTGTGAGCAACGACAAGAAGCCAAAGTCCGACAAGGAGGATGTCGAGACTGGCGAGGCTGGCCTTGATAGGTCTATGAGCTCTCGTCACTTGCAGTTCATCGCCATTGGCGGTACCATTGGAACTGGTCTTTTCCTCGGTGTCGGTCCAGCTCTCGTCAAGGCCGGCCCCGTGTCTCTGCTCGTCGCCTTTGCCTTTATGGGCTCTGTCGTCTACTCTGTCATGGTCAGCTTGGGAGAGATGGCCGCCTACATTCCCATCACTGGTTCATTCACCGCGTACGCTGCTCGTTTCGTCGATCCTACCCTGGGTTTCGCCATGGGATGGCTCTACTGGTTCAGTTGGTCAATTACCTTTGCTCTCGAGCTTGTCGCTGCCGGTATCATCATTCAGTACTGGGACTCGGAGCTCAGCATCGCCATCTGGATCAGCGTCTTCTGGGCTCTGTTTACCGCCCTCAACTTTGTCCCCGTGCGTATTTTTGGCGAGATTGAGATGTGGTTTTCCATGATCAAGGTTGTCACCATCATCGGCTTCATCATCTTCTCCATCTGCGTCAACGCTGGTGTCGGCGATGAGGGCTACATTGGCTTCAAGTACTGGAACGATCCCGGCGTTGCAAACACCTACATGGGCATTGAGGGCGCCACTGGCAAGTTTGTCGGCTTCTGGGCTGTTCTTGTCACTGCTGGTTTCTCCTTCCAAGGAACTGAGCTCGTTGGTGTCGGAGCTGGTGAGACCGCCAACCCCCGCAAGGCTATCCCCGAGGCTATCCGCTGGACTTTCTGGGGTATTTTCAGCCTTTTCATGGCCACCGTCTTCTTCGTCGGTATCAACGTGCCTTTCAACGACCCTGCCCTCGACAGCGGTGCTCAGGATGCTTCTGCCTCGCCTCTCGTCGTTGTGGCTACCCGTGCTGGTGTCAAGGTCCTCCCTGACATCATCAACGCCGTTCTCCTCTCTGCCATCCTCACAGCTGCCAACTCCAACGTCTACTCTAGCAGCCGTATCATGGTCGCTCTCGCCGAGGATGGTCTTGCCCCTGCCTTCATGAAGCGCACCAACAAGTACGGTACCCCCTACTTTGCCGTTGCCTCGTGCTCCGTCATGGGTCTCATCGCCTACATCAACCTCTCCTCCAGCGGAGAAAAGGTTTTCAACTGGCTTCTCAACGTCAGTTCCACCTCGTGCTTCATCACCTGGGTTCTGATCAATGTGTGCCACATCCGCTTCCAGAAGATCATGAAGGCACAAGGAATTCCTCGTGACGAGCTGCCCTACCTCGCACCTCTCCAGCCCTACCTGTCGTACTACGGCGCTTTCTTCGTAGCTCTCATCACCATCACCTGTGGTTTCACCGTCTTCATCGAGTGGGATACTGCCGACTTCTTCTCCAACTACATCAGCTTGATGCTCTTCTTCGTTCTCTACGTCGGCCACAAGCTCATCTGCCGCACCAAGGTTGTGCCGCTGATGGAAGTCGATCTGAGCAAGGGACGAGAGGAGATGTAAGCGAAGTAGTCGGTTCGGGAGTTTTGGTTGTTGTTTTTTTTTTGGAAAAGTGTAGCAAAAAGTTTCTTGTATCCTTTTTTTGGCGTATAGCAGTGTAATAGTTGTATAATGAGACGTATGATGATACCCTGAAAACTCGAGTTTCTCTCTTTTCGCATGTGAAGTCGAGGTGAATATTTGGTTCGATGTAAAATCGGTCGTTGTTGGAATCTCGCCGTCAAGGTGGGAATAAATATTCCAATACAAGTAGAAGGGAACAAACAAAGTCCAGGGGGAGGGGAGGGAAGGGTGGACGGTTAATATAACAGACATCACCTTACCCTAACGTACGATGAATTTATTTTACGTCAAAGCATGGCCGGGCCGTCACGATTTAGGGAAGTTTTCCCGCATAAAACATCAAATTATTTGGTAATTTTTTGTTAGCGACATGTCAAGACATGGCAAAGGGCGTTGTGTTTTGACATGATGGGACCCAGTGTGAAATGACAAGACATGACAAAGGGCGTCGTATGGGTGGGTCTTGTTCTTTTTTTCGTCTCTTTATCTTATCTTTTGACAATGTTCGCAACAGAACGGCACGCCAGGCTGGTGGGGCCGGAGTACCTAATTGCTATGGTTATTCTTAGTCTTTTCCATGATAGTGAAAGTCTTGTCTAGAATCATCTAATAGGGGACTGCTCCTTCATTAATCACTGTAAATTTTCTGGAATTATATCTGGCTAGCTAATCTATACACAGCCAAAATCCGCAACCTGAGCTCTGAGCTGGGAATGTTACCTAAAGTGCAGAGTCTGGTTGTTTCTGCAGGTATAGAGGTACATATTCCTGGTACATTACGCTTTGTGCATCTTTTAGCCGCCCCTTGAAAAACGGAAATTTTCCATGGGTGACAGAGGCGTAACTTTGGAAGCCGACATTTATAGTACTCCGGCGTGGAATCCAATAAAAACAGCAAAATAAATTACAATTCTTTTAAAGTACCATATAAAAGTATCCTCAATCAGTGCTATCTTTGAACGGACCAGTGATGACGGGTTAAAATCTTTGCTCGAGGTTGGCAAGTTGTCATTGGCCTCCGGAGGCTCTTTGCAGTAAGATCGATGACTGACGTCGTCTGCTGCCAAGCCTTAACCTTCTTCTCATGGAAGATGGAACACAACCATCCAAGACAGAGATGCAGGACACCCCACGCTTCAATGCCACCCTCCCTATTCGTTTCTTCGGGCTCTATTGTTGAGAATTTTCCACACAGTCTCCATCCTGCTTGGGTATTTGTCAAGAAGAACAGAACAATGACTTGCGCGTCATCTTCACTCTAGCAAATACGCATGACATTTGATCTTCCTCTAACAAACCCACAGTCCCCCTCCCC